>CP136067.1:202536799-202797626 GCA_032622095.1 Siphonodentalium dalli
TAGATTTGATTTTACGTATTGGTTGGAATATGAGTACTATTGAATTGAAATAGAACATTAATTCTGCGTTTTTCAATAGAAAACGATATAAATCAGAATGACATTGTCTCATACTGAATATAAGAAAGACTATTGGTTTGGAAATGGATATCATTGGTTGGGAAATAATATATTGATTTAGAAAAGATTGCTATTAAAATGGAATATACCTATATTGAATGTCTGGCGCATACAATTCGTTAAACAATCCACTATTAATTTTTATTTGACATATTTTCCGACCGAACGGCTGCCCGTATATGAATAACTCAAATGACAATACATGTCAAATTCGAGTTCAAGTTCCGTCCGCATGTTTTATCCGGAGTTGTGGTCCTTGTTGACTTACAATTTTACGATTATTTTGGTTTCCGGGTGATAGCTTTAGACTAGTTATCTGTTTTTTTTTTGGCATATGTATTACTCGTTATGGTCCTTTATTGAAATTACCACAGGCGCATTTGCCAAGCACTATAGCGATGCTCTTTTAAACAAATAATTAGGTGCTTGTGGTAACATAGGTATAACAAGATCACCATAGTCAGAAATGGTAACCCGCTCAAGATCATATCTCATATATATTTTGAAGACCTCTGTTTGTTTGTCTGTCTGTCTGTCTGTCTGTCATTAATACAAATCTACGATTCTTGACCGATCGGGACGAAACTTGGTACGTGAGTGTAGTTTGACCAGGCGGTCGTCGTTGTCGTATTGGCGAGCCCGTGCGGCGCCCGCTTCGCGCATGCGCAGACGAGATCTAGGAAACGGGTGGAGCTATCGACTTGAAATTTGCTATGTGAATGTATCTTGCCCCGGATGCGAATTTTATCGGGTCGCCGAGCCCGTGCGACACCAGCTTCGCGCATGCGCAGACGAGATCTCGGAAACGGGTGGAGCTATCGACTTGAAATTTGGTTTTTGAATAGCCCGGACAACGTCGGGCTCATCGGCTAGTCTCATATATATTTTGAAGACCTCTGTCTGTATGTATGTTTGTCTGTCATTGATACAAATCTACGATTCTCGACCGATCGGGACGAAACTTGCTACGTGTGTGTAGTTTGACAAGGCGGTGGACGTTGTCGTATTGGCGAGACCGTGCGGCGCACGTGCAGCGCATGCGCATACGAGGTCTCGGAAACGGGTGGAGCTATCGACTTGAAATTTGCTATGTGAATGTATCTTGCCCCGGATACGAATTTTATCGGGTCGCCGAGCCCGTGCGACGCCAGCTTCGCGCATGGGCAGACCATATCTCGGAAACGGGTAGAGCTGTCGACTTGAAATTTGGTTTTTGAATAGCCCGGACAACGTCGGGCTCATCGGCTAGTCTATTATATATTTTGGAAGATCTGTTTGTTTGTTTGTTTGTTTGTGTGTAATCGATGAACTCGAAAACGGCCGACCCGATTTCGATGAAACTTGGTATGTAGGGGTATTTTCGGCCGGGGGCGACATAGGCCTATTGATTTTCAGATCCGATGTCAACTTTTCACGTGCCGAGGTCAAATCTGTTTTTACGCTGTGTTACGGGACTTTCATTTGAGTTCGGTGCTTACAAATCGATTCGAAACAGCGCGAATAATAAAATGCCAGTCATAATAATGACACTGTGAGAATCGTTCGTGTTTCCTCTTTCCAACGATATATAATGCGTATGTATCCGTTTTAGTTATTTGCCTCAATTATCAAGAAGAAGTGGTACTATCTTCCATCAGGATAAAAACAATGCGTAACTTCTATGACGTCGTTAGAGGTCATAACGTTTGATCACGTTAACGCTTAACCGGCCGATGCACTTGACTGTTTCAGACGTCTTCTCGGGCACCGATGGTAATTTATCTTTACGTTGAAACTTGATAATTAATGAGCGTGTGTATATGAGGCGCGTTTATATACTTGAGTGGAAATCAAATCGGGTTAAACTGGCGGATTTTTACGGACGAAATTTGATGCATAGGGTATCTCGGTATCCGCTGGGCCGATTTCCCGGTATCCGCTGGGCCGATTTCCACCATTTTTGGGGTGTTGGTGTTTGACCCCGCCTGACCTTGACCTTCAAAATGGTCAATTCAAGGTCAAAGCCCGGACGAAGTCGGGTCACATTCTAGTCTATTATATATTTTGGAAGATCTGTTTGTTTGTGTGTAATCGATGAACTCGAAAACGGCCGACCCGATTTCGATGAAACTTGGTATGGGGGGGGGGGGGGGGGTATTTTCGGCCGGGGAGTGACATAGGCATATTAATTTGTCCGTGCGACGTGACCTTGACCTTGAAATCGGGTAATTTCAAGGTCAAACGCCCGAATATCACGGGATTTCGATGAAACTTGGTATGTGGGGTATTTTCTGCCGCGAAGTGGCATAGGCCTATTAATTTGCCCGTGCGACGTGACATTGACCTTGAAATCGGGTCATTTCAAGGTCAAACGCCCGAATATCACGGGATTTCGTTGAAACTTGGTATGTGGGTTACTTTCGTATGGGGAGTCTCATCAGGGGGGGGGGGGGGGGGGTCGGAAAAAATTTCAGGCACGTATGGCATTTTTTCCCTTTCGATCATTTTTTGTACCAACCCACCCCCACCGCCAATTTTTTTCCGTTTTCGGCAGTTTTTTCCGACCATTTTTTTGACACCCACCCCCCCCCCCTTTTAACACTAAAACAGAGATTTGCGGGGGGAATTCACTGTAAACAGCTGTATATGAATTTCTGTGCATACTATTTATCATGGATGTTAACATGGACATGTAAATAGGAATGAGTCATTTTGAGGTCATTCGGCCAAAAAAACATGGCTGCCAGCGGCCATCTTGGATTTCAAAATTTGCAACAAAATACAACACGATAACTGCCTGCAGTCAGTTTACCAGTTAGAATTACATTATTTCTCTCATTCAAAGTGGTTTTGAAGCCCAACTCATTGCCAAACACTAAAAAAACAAGCAGGAAATTTAATTTTTAGTTGCGGAAAAAATTGCTTGTTGGTGGCTTTGACCACCCACCCACCCCGGCATACGTGCCGGAATTTTTTTTTTCACCCCCCCCCCCTGGTCTCATAAGCATATTCATTTGCCCGTGCGACGTGACATTGACATTGAAATCGGGTCAATTCAAGGTCAAATCGCCAATTGTGATGGTATTTCGACGAAATTTATACATTGGGTTACTTTTGTCCACTGGGTTTTTTGGACGGGTCAAATCGTGACCCCGACCTGACCTTGACCTTCAAAATGATCAATTCAAGTTCAAATCGGGTAAAACCGGATGGATTTCGACGGGTACTTTTGTCGGGTACTTTTGTTCGGGCAGTGTTTTGGACGGGTCAAATCGTGACCCCACTTGACCTTGGCCTTCAAAATAGACAATTCAAGGTCAAAGCCCGGACGAAGTCGGGTCACCTTCTAGTATTATATACACATGATTGTAATTATAGAACAATTATACACGCGGAGCGCGGAATGAAACTGGCTTTAGCCCGTTTTATGGGCGGAACATGGGAGTAATCAACAAAGAAACTTAAAACCGTACATATCCAGACAAGGTCCATTGACATTGATTATTTAGGACAAACAGATAGTACTGGTGGGAGCTTTTAAATCAGCCATAATATAAGTTGTGTGTATTATTTAAGAGATCTCTGGTTTGATTCTGCATATTGTAAGCACCAGGTTGTAAGATGGAGAAACGGTTCTGTTAACCCTGCTATTTATATATACATTCTGGGTTTATTATTCTTGAACTTAAATCTTCGCTAGTCTAACCGTTAGGACAATGCAATACTTTATACTTACTTATATAAGTATTGAAAGTTATTAGTTAATTAAACGAATGATTCGTGATGAACGGAACAAAGCGAGAAACTTTAGACGCCAACTTAATTGATCAGCACATGAATAAATAATTCGGTGATCCCATACATGCATCCATCTTGGATTTTAGCGTGGAATGTCGAAAATATTGTTAATACTGATCACGCCAAATTTCAAGCTTGTATCACCAAGTGAACGATTTTACACTTAGCCGCCCAACTAATACATATATACATGCACAGTAGGCGAGAGTACCCAATTTCCATCACGATCTAGCTATAGTACATTTTAGGTACCGATTGTCCATTTATAAGTGGACAATCTTATGCGCATTAGGTGGTTTTATCGACACATAACATGAGTTTATTCAATTTAATTTATTTCTCTGATCATCATATGAAGATATTACAGAGTGTAAGGTAGTTACAAATTCAAATTGTACAGTGTATAATTAAGGGGCTGTGCCATTGGAGATTGGACATGTGTGATTAGTGATTTTGAGTTTGCATGGTCCTACCATAGAGCGCAGCTATAGCCATAAACTATTACATTTGGGTTGGGGTCCTTCTTTATAAAGTTTTGGTACATGTGTAAACAACAAGTATACTATTTCGGTATATTTTTGAAGGGGGTTTACTTGTTTGTCCGAAGATGTAGCCTCAAGAGTTCCGGAATATATCAATGATCTTTTTATAAAGATTGAGAGATTCTTGGTCATTTTCTGTTACGACTATTGAATAGTCCTGCTAGCGTGTGAGCGTTTGGTCTCCGGTAATAGTATGGTATCACGTATTGTACACTTAGTCTCGGAGTTCAATACATTTAAGGATGACATGACACTCGTCACCTATTTCTAATTTGCAGAGGGTACACAATCTATCCGAATATGCTTCACTAGTCCACGCGCCATATTCTATTGGGAGTTTATGGTTCCTAGTACGAAAGAGAAGGATGCTTTGCACGACTCGGTGGTTTGTTATTGATATGTAACTTTCTCGTTCAAATGTAGTCTTGATAATGCGATCAAGGGCAACAAGTTTGGAGTTTGGGATGATACCCGGGAAGATTTGAAAGGGCAGTTGGCCCTCTCCCACAACCCACTTTTGAATGGCGTAATTCCTCTGAAGAGCGTTTGTAGAGTTTGTGAGATTGATATATGCCCATGTACAGTAGGTGTTTGCCTACTGTGCATGGGGTGGATGCCACCAAAGCAAGAAGCAAAGCCCCACCCCATTCCGAACCCGGACCGGCGGCGAAGACTTACCTTGATTTATCTATGTTGGTTTTGTGCGTTGATATGTATATATATTGTTTCGAGTTGTGAATAGTTGTACATAATGTCCTATTTAGTGCTTGCATGGACTCCAGTTGAGGGTGCAATGCCGGCCGGTTGACTTAAGGTCGGTTGGGGATCCTCAACTATCGATGGTGCAATGCCTGCCTTCCACTCATGTGCGAGTGTCAGAACCCGTTGACCTGGTTGTGTAGTGCGTGCGCAGATGACGAAGCAGCTGAGGCCAGACTGTGTTGGTTTGTGTGTCTCTGAAGGTTTTGAGTTCCAAGTAGTGTTTGTAATTATTATGTCACACCCGTTCTCCCATGAGCACGGCCGCGGGTGAAAGCGTGCATTTGCAAATTTGTATATGTGGTTGTTAGTAATTTTGAGAGAGATAATTATTCGACAGCTTATACTACGGCCACGACAAGCGTATCCATGCCGCCCGAGGACATTCATCAGCGCCAAAGGAGCTATCTAGGGCGTGAGCCCGCTAACCTAGATATTGATATTGGTGTTAGCCGTGTTTTGTGTTGAGGTTTGTGAACTTGTTGTTCTGTGTAATGATTTTATAAGGTTAGCAGGTTAGTTTGTTGATTGATGGAGATAATTACTCAATGGCTGATAATACGGCCACGACAAGCGTATCTATGCCGCCCGATGACATTCATCAGCGCCCAAGGAGCCATCTAGGACATGAGCCCGTTACCCTACGTTTTGATATTGTTGTTAGTCTTGTTATGCGGTCGATATAGCGGGTTTTGCATGAATGGGTTAGTACAATATGCGGTTGCTATAATGAGTTCCAGAGTTGGACTTTATTGAGGACTTGCATTACTGCAGGGGGCGTGGCCAATCCACCGTGTTAGCCTGCCGATGATCAGTACGAACCAAAGAGCCCTCTGAAACATAATTAATAATTACCTGTCTTCTAGTTGGGATGACTGGTAGAATTACCTGTTCGAGGTGTTGTTCCGTGTGTAGCTGGAAGAGAGTTTGATTATTGGACTTACCATCAGTGTGTCTGGACTGTGCTAGTACCCTGATCGACCTCGCATGTTTATTCAGTTCTGTGAGATAAGTCTAATTGTTTGTTTATTGATTGTCGAGTGTTTATTAAGTTAGGGAAGTGTTGGTGTGACCATTGAGGGGGATTATTCCGCCATAGCACAGAACCATTCCTGAACTCGCCAAGTTTTGACTATACTTTGATATCTTATAAGAATATAATTGAACTTTTATCTATAAGTCCAATGTTAACATAACTTTCCCACAATGGTGCATCGGAATTTAATGAACTGTTGTTATCCGGTATCGGTATCTGAAGTGATATCCGCATACAAATCTCTAAGCAGAAACAAAGCTGCAGGGCATGACTCTTTGAACTATGAACACCCTATCTTTGGAGGTGTACATCTAGCCGGCTCGCTCGCGCACCTGTTTTCATTGATGTTTGAGTCAAGTTGTGTTCCGCGCAATGCGAAGGTTGGAATTATATGTTCGCTATATAAAGGCACACCGAAAGTAGTAATGGGGGGGCACTATGGCCCAGTACCCCCCAGACATGGGCACTATGGCCCAGTACCCCCCAGACATGGGCACTATGGCCCAGTACCCCCAGACATGGGCACTATGGCCCATGGGCCATAGTGCCCATGTATGGGGGGGTACTGGGCCATAGTGCCCATGTCTGGGGGGTACTGGGCCATAGTGCCCATGTCTGGGGGGTACTGGGCCATAGTTCCCCCCTGAGGACAGATGTTCCTGTCATTGATGTGACATTTCTGATCGAAAAAATGAAAATGGACTTAGAATTATTTTTTTCAAAAGGAAAATCTCACTTTGAAAAATATCAATTAGCAATCAAGAGTTTTTCTTTTCGAATATTTGGTGGCCCTGAAAAGGGCCGTTTTTATTTTTGTTATAGTTTAGAATCCGCCACATTGAACTTCTTTGTTCGCCAAAACTTCAATTGATTTGTCTCCTCGCCTCATCCATATTTCGCATTCACAATAATGCTCGTGGCAAACGTGGGGGATCCACACTAGAGGTATTGATGACTTGAATCTTGGTGTTGATTTGTAGCCGCCTTTGGTAGCATCAAACATGACGATAGGTCGCTGTATAACAGTCGCCGCTAATTCAACCATCAATCTTGATTCAGCCAAAAGTGGTGTGCGCCGTAAATCTTGTGCCGACGCACCAAGTTCGTCACTCTCTGCGTAGTACAGGTCAACTGCCGCATCTCTCAGAATCATCCATCCATCGGTCGTCCCGTAAATCCCGAGGCTGAGTGCCCTCCAAAACAGCGATATTTCTTCACCGTACACTGCTTTACAGTATACCCCACCGCCCATTATCTCGTCAAGATCTGTTATGTTTACAGCAGTCATGTTTGAATGTAGAATAAGTCTGAAGATCCGTCTTGAACATATATCACGATTGCGCGGGCGGTAGAGAAAGCACATAATACTTTGACGTTAAAAATGACAAATGCTCCCTGACGTTGTGTTTCTTTTCAGTGTATTATCTGTTAGTTTTACCATTTCGATATGATATAGATTAAATTCATGATAGTATATGCAATTAATTAAGATGTTTTAACATATGAATTCATCTTCGTTCATAAACGATGACCAAGTAAAGTTATCAATTGTAATGATGAAGAAAAATGTTCAGTATGTTTCTTGTGTTGAGTTTTATGTATAAAATATGTACAATTCCAAAAACAAAAACTAGAAAAACAATCCATATTTTCCTAACGAGATAACAAATATATCAATCATGTTTACCAAATAATAGATAATGATCTAACGAAATAAAAAACATTTGTTTGATCGCTATGCAATAATGATCAAGAAAAATATGCATGCTGATCCGTCTCTGAAAAAACACAACTTGAGGAAATATTTGTCAATTTTAACGCCAACGCGACATGTGATTTCATTGACGCCCGTGTCAAATGTATATAAATATTTTCGAATTTGATCAACGTTACATTGCATTGCTATCAAGGATGGATCCGTTAACAGAATTTCTTCAGAGTGAGATATACAGTAGCCCTGTTGCACGGAATACATATGCGGCACCACAGTCAACAGGCCAAGCTAATACGACAATGACTATAGGTGGTGATACACTCATTTTAAAAGCGATTTTAGATGAACTGAGATGTCTTCGCAGGGATATTGACGTGAAAACACAAGTAACGCATCAAGAAGTGAAAGTGAATCTTCGTTTCGTTGCAGAAGAGATAGATATACCAATCAGGGTTCATGATGTTCAGAGATCGAAAGAACAGAAACAGATCAAAAAAGAAAAAATATTGGCGGCGAAAGAAACACAACCTAAAAGTATCATGAAGCCTTCTACTGAGACAAAAGTCAGATTTCGTCTTCCTTGTAAAGAATCTAAAGATACAGAGAAAAGTGATGAATTCGCAAAAGCTATCGGTTCTCATGGGAAAGATATGTCAAGATATAAGAAAAACACAAAACGATGTTAAAGTCAGATGATAATTTTAAAACGGCCCTTTTCAGGGCCACACACATTTCCCAAAAGGTTACTCTTTCATTGCTGAAAAATCAAAACACGATTGTTCAATTCATATTTTATTCAACAACAAATATTTGCAAGTATATTTTGTTTTAAATTATTCGTGGCGTGATTTTTTCAAAACGAAACATAGGGTACAAGGAATATTATTAGTTCTTAAGCAATGCTAAAAGTTTTTACTTTTTGAAAAAATTGGTTGGTCCTGAAAAGGACCGTTTTTTTGTTTTTGGCCCTGAAAAGGGCCGTTTTGTACGCCATCAAAGTTCACGCCACGATTTTCTTTTGAGACTTTTGCTTTTGTTTCACCGCTGTTCTTTTTTGCATAACCAGTTTTGAACTGGCGGTTACTTCTTTTGCGTATCTGCCCCACATTATCTGCGGCGTTAGACCTATCGTTCCTCTTAGTATAGACATCAACGGTTCGGGGATTGCGGTCATCTTTGAATGCAGAATACAAATTGTTCACGGCCGTGTTTAAACATATATCACGATTGCGCGGGCGGTAGAGAAAGCACATAATACTTTGACGTTAAAAATGACAAATGCTCCCTGACGTTGTGTTTCTTTTCAGTGCATTATCTGTTAGTTTTATCATTTCGATATGATATAGATTAAATTCATGATAGTATATGCAATTAATTAAGATGTTTTAACATATGAATTCATCTTCGTTCATAAACGATGACCAAGTAAAGTTATCAATTGTAATGATGAAGAAAAATGTTCAGTATGTTTCTTGTGTTGAGTTTTATGTATAAAATATGTACAATTCCAAAAACAAAAACTAGAAAAACAATCCATATTTTCCTAACGAGATAACAAATATATCAATCATGTTTACCAAATAATAGATAATGATCTAACGAAATAAAAAACATTTGTTTGATCGCTATGCAATAATGATCAAGAAAAATATGCATGCTGATCCGTCTCTGAAAAAACACAACTTGAGGAAATATTTGTCAATTTTAACGCCAACGCGACATGTGATTTCATTGACGCCCGTGTCAAATGTATAAAAATATTTTCACTTTTTCAGTGAACTTCATTCATTATGCCGTCTTTAAAGAAATTTATCAAGAAGTTATGGAGGAAGAGAGATTCGGCAGCGGAGACGGAGATAAAAAGATATAGGAAATGGCAGGATTCTCCTGAACAAAAGGTGGCACATAAACAGATGCTAAGAGATTTTCTGGCTCGGCGACGACCATCGCCTGAAGTATGTGATCAAGAAACAAGCAATCAAGAATCAAGCAATCTTGATCTCGTGGAGATCTTGTCACAGATCAAGAAGAAAGATCTGTGCAATGCAGCAATTGACAGCTTCGCTCGGGCTGCTGCGGCGCACAGATCAAATCCTACTTGGTCTGTGACAATTAATCCCAACGGGATATATCCTGATTTGGCAGAATTTTTATGAATTCTGGAAAAGAAAAAACGGCCCTTTTCAGGGCCACCCACATTTCCCAAAAGGTTACTCTTTCATAGCTGAAAAAACAAAACACGATTGTTCAATTCATAATTTATTCACACAACATAATTTTCAAATGTTTGTATCGATTCGTTTATCTGTTTTTGGAATGTAGAATGGTCTCAGCTTCTTTTTCTTGGAAGTTTTCTTGGAATTTTCAAAATCTGGATGTTTATCTTCAGATTTGTTCTGTGAATCATTCGTAGGATCAACAGGTCGGGGTTGTTTGAAAACATCTGATGTTGTAGACATCTCTTCAGTTTTGATATCTGCATTTTGTTCTTGTATTGTTACTGCTTGTAGACATTTTTGTATAGTTTTCACATTTTTTTTGTCGCCGAAATCTGTTTTACAATGGAAGGACCAATGGGATTCTTGTCCGCATTTGTAACAGTAACCATATGGCGGTTTCCAATTTTTATCAGCTTTGTTTTTCTCTTGTTTCTCTTGCCATTGCATTTTGTTACAAAGTTTAAACAAATTGGCAGAGATCTGTCTCAATTCGACAAGATTATCTTGAATTTTTCTAGTCTGTGGCTGTGTAGATTTTTTTGAATCTTTTTTATGTAGCTCAATATAGCTCTCTTCAATAACTGCAGGTCTTGGTCTTTTTCTAACAATATCTTCTTCGCTGGCGGAGTCGTCTGAAACAGGTCTTTTGATTCTCTTAAACATTTTTGTCTTGAGTTTTTGTCAGCAAAAAATATTGCGACTGGCTTCTTCGGAGTTGAAGTGTAAAATGTATAATTACACAATTTTACACCTGCTTTTTATAGCAGTCGCGATGAAAAATGCTATAAAAGCAAGTGTAAAATTGTGTAATTATACATTTTACACTTCAACTCCGAAGAAGCCAGTCGCAATATTTTTTGCTGACAAAAACTCAAGAAAAAAATGTTTAAGAGAATCAAAAGACCTGTTTCAGACGACTCCGCCAGCGAAGAAGATATTGTTAGAAAAAGACCAAGACCTGCAGTTATTGAAGAGAGCGAAATGGAAACTGATAGGGCAGAAAGTGAAGAGAGCGATATGGAAACTGATAGGGCAGAAAGTGAAGAGAGCGATATGGAAACTGATAGGGCAGAAAGTGAAGAGAGCAATATGGAAACTGATAGGGCAGAAAGTGAAGACAGCGATATGGAAACTGATAGGGCAGAAAGTGAAGAGAGCGATATGGAAACTGATGGAGGAGAAAGTGGAGAAAGTTCTAGTGATGGTCAGATTGGACGCGGTCGAAGACAGAATAGAGAAATTGGTGGGAAGAGAAAGAGAAGTCTGGCTAGAGACCGTGTTGTGTTCAATCCAACAAAATATTTCAAATTGGAGCTGAACTCGGAGAAATTTTCCAGAAAATTTAAATCAGCATCACGACAATTTGGTGTGAAATTCGAGAAATTACAGATCCAATCGAAAACATTCCAGAGATATTTGAGAAGTTGACAGAAGAATTGAAACAGAAATGTTCAGCAAATGAGAAGACAAGAATCAGAGTTACGATAAATCATCCAGGACTTGATATGAGCATTTTCATTCCATTCACAAAAGCCAGTGAATTGAATGGTGGGACACTCATGGATAATATTCAAAATGTGGTTCAATCAAATGCAGACTTTACAATTCATGACGGTGCACTCAATTTCGAAATCTTCGTTACAGATATTCCGGAAGGTGGTACACGACACTCACTACATTATGGACCATTTGCAGACAAGAACAAGCTGACAAAAGTAAAAAGAAGTATTGTCCGGATTGAAAATGCTGATGATGTTATGTGTATGGCAAGATCTATTGTCGTCGGAATGTGTAAGGCAGATAGTGATGGATCTGCGTGCTGGTCAAAGAAATGGAAAAGAATAAGACAATCAATATACACAGCACAAACAGATGCAGCAAAAAATATACTCAACCGTGCTGGCATTCCACACGATACAGTTTGCAGTATCAATGAGTTCCACAAGATTCAAGAAATATTGTATCCAGAATATGTTGTGAAAATTCACAATGAATTTGCTGGCGCTGGATTTCTATTTGAACCTGCAGAGATGTGTTCGGAGAGCAAATGTGTACACATCTACTACAACTACAATCACTTCGACACCATAACATCAATCAAAGGATTTCTAGGCACCAGCTACTACTGCGAATTCTGTGACATTGGATTCAAAAGTCGTGGCGATCATCGATGCAGATTTGTTTGTGCTTGCTGGTCATTGACACAGTGTAATTTCACAAATTTGGTGAAGTGTAGAACGTGTCGACGATCATTCAGAAGTAAATCGTGTTTCGACAACCATTTGAAGACGGAAGGAAAACAGAAAAGAAAAATATGTGATTTGGTTCAACTATGCAACAATTGTGATGAAGAATTTCTCACCAATAAATCAAGCAGACATATATGTGCGGGGTTGAAGAAATGCAAACATTGCAAAGAAATCGTTGAAGCAGATCACAGGTGCTACATTCCAAAATATGAATCACCGGAAAAGAAACCTGCAAAGATTCCATATGTATTCTTTGACTTTGAATGCAGACAAGACACAGGTGTTCATATTCCAAACTTCTGTGTTGCACATACCGCTTGTGGAGATTGCATGTGCAAACCAATCGAAGAAAAATGTGAAACATGCGGACCGGATTCCAGAGAATTTGTATTCAAGGGTGACAACGTTTTAACAGACTTCACAAACTGGTTATTCCACCAAGACCACAAAGGATGTGTTGCAATAGCACATAATGCTCAGGGATACGATGCACAGTTTCTACTTCAAGCACTCATACAAAGTGGAATTCATAAACCAGAACTGATCATGAATGGAAACAAGATTCTCAGTTTAAAATGCAACAGCGTGAAAGTTATTGATTCTCTGAGTTTTCTGATGATGCCGCTTTCAAAGTTTCCACAAACTTTTCAGCTAAATGAGATGGCAAAAGGACACTTTCCACATTGGGCGAATTCACCAAAGTTTCAAAATTACATTGGACATTACTTGGCTTCTGATTACTACAAACCAGACATGATGAGCGTGGAAAATCGAGAGAAATTCTTTGAATGGTACAATGAGAAAATAGAAAATTACGTGATATTCAACTTCCAAGAAGAGATGGAGAAGTACTGCAAATCAGACGTGGATATTCTTCGCCGTGGATGTGGAAAATTCAGGAAATACATATTGGAAACAGAACAGATTGACCCGTTCATTGAGTCAATAACATTGGCGCAAGTTTGCAATTTGGCATGGAGGAAGAATTCAATGCCAGAGAAAACAATTGGAATCATTCCAGATGGTGGATACCCATGTGCTAAAAACTATTCCATGAAAGCGATACGTTGGCTTCAACATATATCATTGTCACGTATGATAACAATCAAGCATGCTTTGAATGGAGGAGAAATAAAGATTGGTGGACACTACGTCGATGGATATGAGGAAGCCACAAGAACAGTTTTTGAGATGAATGGATGTCTGTTTCATGGATGTCCAAAATGTTACAACAACAGACAATACAAGAATCCCTATACGATGCTCACCATGGAAGAATTATATACAAGAACTCAACAGAAGAAAGATGAACTGGAAAGTCTTGGTTACAGAGTTGAATAAATTTGGGAGCATCAGATCGACGAAAGAATGAAATCGGATGTGAAATTCAAACAACAAATGGAATCTTTCTACAAACATCGAGACCCCATTTTGCCAAGAGAAGCATTGTTTGGTGGACGTACAAATGCCATCAAATTGTACGAGGAAATTGATCAAGATTCCACAAAAGAAATCAAGTTCATCGATGTGTGTTCGTTGTATCCATATTGCAACAAATATAAATTCTACCCTGTTGGACATCCAGAAATTTTGAGCCAAGAGCAGATCGATCAAGAACACATTAGAGACTATGCGGGGCTTGTTAAATGTACAATTTTACCACCATCGAAATTGTATATTCCAGTTCTACCGATTCATTGTAACAAGAAAATGGTTTTTACTCTGTGCAACACTTGTGCCATCAATGAGAACGAGGCATGTAACCATTCAGAAGAAGATCGAGCTATAACCGGAGTGTGGACCACGCCAGAATTATTCAAAGCAATGGATGTTGGCTACAAAATACTTGATGTGTACCAAATTTGGCATTGGACAGATTGGACAGATGAAATATACAAATCCTATATCGACAAACATCTAAAGATCAAACAGGAATGTAGTGGTTATCCATTTGGTGTTGAGACAGAAGAACAGAAGCAAAAGTTTGTACAGGATTATTATGCAGCTGAGGGTATAAAATTGGAGAACATCGAGAAGAATCCAGGAAAACGCCAAATATCTAAAATTATGATTAATTGTATATGGGGTAAGAATGCACAAAGAAATCTTATGTCAAAAACAGAGTATGTGGATAAGCCATCACGTTATTTTGAATTGCTTACTAGTAACAATATAATTGTTCAAAATGTTACACTTCTTGATGGTGACAAATTCATTCTGGTAAATTATGTTGATATTTTAGATAATATTGAACCTCATCATTCAGCAAATGTTGTTGTTGCTTCTTTTGTTACAGCGTATGCAAGATTACAATTGTATAAAGTTTTAAAAACACTTGGAGATAGAGTGCTGTATTTTGATACAGACAGCTGTATGTATGTCAGTGATCCATCAAAGAAGAATATCAAAACTATCGAAGGAAGATTGGGGAAATGGAGCGACGAACATCCAGATGCAAAGATTGTCAAATTTGTTGGACTTGGGCCAAAGAACTATGGATATGAATACATCAAAGATGGGAGAAGATACACCAAATGTAAGGTAAAAGGGGGGTATCACTCTTGATTACAGCACAAGTCAAAAAGTTAATTTTGAAACAATGGTACAATGTGTTAATGATCGTGAAAATTTCAAAACTGTTGTTGAGTATCCTTCCAGAATTAAAAGACAAAAGAACCATCAACTGATTAGTGAGTGTCAAACCAAAACTTTCAGATCGGTGTACACAAAACGAAAACTCGTCAATGGTATTCATACATATCCATACGGATGGAGATGTTGAGTCATTTCATGTCAAGATGTTGGCAGGAGTAGTACCTCCAGAAATTGCTGAGAAGATTTATGGATATTTGGTGGCACAGTCAACACTTATTCCAGAGATAAAGAAGGAATTACAAGAAGTCTGGTTTGAAAGAGAAAAGAAAGCAATACTACGATGCTGTGATGTCGGCGAGTGTTTACAGAGATTGGCCTATCTTGAGTCAAGTATATCTTCTCATTTCTCTCAAAAATATATTGAATCATTTATTAAATTCAAAAAAAAAATTCTCATTGAAAGAATATCTGATTTTTGGCTATTTGGTGGTGATCAACACCATTTAGATTTAGAAACTTTTGATGAACATGACTATATTCATTATACAAAGTATGAAGATCATTATCCTCTTGCTAGTGGAACCTTTAAATCAGTTCCTAGGATCTATGGGTATTTGTTAACAAAAAAAATGTCAACATATACAAAAATTCAAAAAATTATAGGGGATGATTTTTTTATTTACAGAACAAACAGAAGAATAGAAAACTATAATAATTGGATTATTGAAATGTATGGAAATATTTACAGCTTTGGAGATTTCTCTTTAAAAACTAAATTCACACGTCGTTAAGTTCACTCTCTGATTAGGCATCAAAGTGACAACATGGAAGAATCTTTACTTTTCCAACATCCGTGTAATTTCTTTATCAGCGGACCTAGTGGATCAGGTAAAACAGAATTTGTTAAAAAAGTTATTGAATTTAAACACGATTTATTCCAAACACCACCAAAGAAAATAGTTTGGTGTTACAAAGAATGGCAAGACACATACAATCGTATAAAAGAAATTGATAACGTTGAGTTTATCGATGGCATTCCAGACGATGATGAGGAAATTGTATCAGATAAATCATTTCCTCATCTTGTTGTTTTCGATGACATGATGGGGGAACAAGATGAAGACAAAATAATGCTTTGGTTTACTAGAAAAGGTCATCATCGAAATGCTTCAATAATTTACATTACTCAAAACATGTTTCAAAAATCAAAAAGTAGCAGAACTATAAGTTTGAATGCACACTACATGGTTTTATTTCAAAGCGTTCGAGATAAAAATCAAATAAAAGTTTTGGCTCATCAAATGCAAACCAATCATTTGAAACAAGCATACGAAGATGCAACTTCAATAAATCATGGATATATTTTAGTAGATTTTCATCCTAGAACAGAAAATTATTTGCGAATTAGAACTGATATTTTCCATAAATGGTTGACAGCTAATGACCGAGGTCCTGTCATTTATTCAAAAGTATAAATTCAGTTGTTGTTACTTTTTTCATTTTAGAACCATGTCGTCCACCGAGATGTTTAGTCATGATGAACTGTCACAAATTATAAATTTCTTCACTTTTGCAGCTGAATTATTTCTTGAAAATGATTGGAAATTACCATCACAGACAAAAAAGTTTTTTCAGAGAAATAAAAATGTTCTTAAAAAAATCTCTGATTGATCAACTGATATGGAAACAAAACGCAAATTAATTTTACAACGAGGTGGTAGTGGGTTCCTTGGAGGAGTTTTAATTAGAAGTCTTTTGAAAAATTCATTTGAACAAACTGGTAGACAATCTAAAAGTAAATCAAAGGTTTCTCCAAAACGTTTAAAGATTACACGGATGCAAACACAACAAAGGGGTAATCAAAAAGAATCTAAACGTAAAACAAAGCTTTCTCTAAATCATTCAAAGTTTACACCAATGCAAACTCAACAAAATCAACATTCTAAATTTACACCTATACCTTCTCAGCAGAACCCTCAACATCAACCGTTACAAAAAAAACCAGTTATTGATCTTGAATTTTCTAAATTTATGCCGTTGTCTGATCCATCGAAATCGGCATTCGAAGCTTTAGAATGGTTTAATCAGAAAAGACAAAAGATGAAACATATAATTTTTCTGCTCATTTTGAGACAACTACTTAGACTGTGAAGATGCCTTCAAAAACTAAGAGCCGGAAAGTACCGCTGATAAAAAAATATGGGGAGTTGATTGGTGCAATGAGTAAAGTTCCATCTGTATATAAAAAGAAAATGATCAACGATGCTCCGAAACAAGTGATCGATTGCATTTCAGAATGTTGTCAAAATCTTTTAAAAGGTAATGTAAAACTGAATGAAGCTCAGAACCGCAAGTTACATTCGAAGCGTAAACATATCAGATATCTTGCAGACAAGAACAAACCTTTGCAACAAAAGAAGAAAATTTTGAATAAAAAATGTGGCTTTTTACCATTATTATTTCTTGCTCCATTGATTAGCAAAACATTAGGTGCAGTTGTTAAAAATATTTTGTAAAAACTAAATCTCAAATAAATATGAAGAAAATGGTTATTGTACCATTCAGAATGTTGGAAGATTTCAAACAATGGAAAATGTCAGAAATGAATAAACCTCAATTACCTCCTGATCCTGCAATTTCAAATGTTTCAGATTCTTACAAAGAATTGAAATCAGTTTATGATAAAAATATTTCTGAATCAGAAAAGTCACAGTTATTTGGAGAAAATTTGTACAAATTGAAAACTTCACAAAAATCTTTAAATTCAAAATTCAGTTTACCTGAACAAAAGTTATCTGAAAACTTTGGGAACATGAGTGAACATATATTGGAAAGTGTTCCATCTAAACTTCGTGGTAAAGCACAACAAATTTTAACATTGTTGTCAACTAATCCTAAACTTAGATGGGATGATCGTGGACAATTAATTTATGGAACAGAAACAGTTACTGGATCAAATATAATTGATTTGATAAACGATGTTGTTCGTCACCGAAAAGGTTTTGACCCAGTTGGTTATGAAACATTTCTACGTGGATTGGGGGAACTTAATGTACCACAAGATTATGTAGGTAACAGGAATCGATGGTTGTGGATACAAAGACATTTAAAAGAAGGTCACACTGGTGATGAGTTTCATACACCTCATGCAACTCCTAGCAGTGGCAAGTCAAGAAAACGTTCAATTGATATTTTCACACCTCAAAGTTTTCTTAAAACCAGAAAATCTATTTTGAAAGAATGGTCCCCACTTACATAAAATTTGACAAACTTCTAACTGAAATTTACTACAATCCAAAAGAAGTTGGTGGTTTCAGTGGAGCAAATCAACTTTTTAAAAATGCGAAAGAAACAAATAACAAAATTAAACTTTCAGATGTTAAAAAATGGTTACAATGGCAAAAAACATACACTTTGCACAAACCAATTGTTCGGAAATTTCGCAGACGTAAAACTATTGTTGCAGGAATTGATATTCAGTGGCAAGCTGATTTGGCAGATTTGCAAACTTTGCAAAAGCACAATGACAATTACAGATATTTACTTTGTGTTATTGATGTGTTCTCAAAATTTGCATGGGTTGAAAAAATTAAAGATAAAACTGGTAAAACTTTAGTTAAAACATTTCAGAAAATTCTCAAATCATCAAAACGAAAACCAGTTTCATTTCAATCTGACAAAGGTTCAGAATTCAAAAATAAATTATTTTTACAATTTTTGAAATCTAAGAAAATTCATTTTTTCACAACAGAGAATCCAGAGACAAAAGCAAGTATAGTTGAACGTTTTCAACGGACATTGAAAACAAAGATGTGGAAATATTTTACACATAATCAAACTTTGAAATACAATGATGTTTTGCACGATTTTGTGAATTCTTACAACAAAAGTTTTCATAGAAGTATTAAGATGGCACCAGTTTTAGTAACTCGAGAAAATGAAATTGAAGTTTCCAGAAATCTTTATGGAAAGTTAAAAACGGAAAAAGATAAGATCTTGAAAGTTGGAGATTTTATTAGAATAAATAAAACAAAGAGAAATTTTGATAAAGGATATCTTCCAAATTGGACAAAAGAAATTTTCAAAATTAGTAGAGTTTGTAAAAGTACACCATTAACTTACAAATTAGTAGATTTAGATGGTGAAAACATCGCAGGATCATTTTATGGTAAAGAAATTCAACATATAAAAGATAATAAAGTTTACGAAATTGAATCAGTTGTTGGTAAACGTTCAAGAAAAGTTGCTGGTAAATCAGTTAGAGAAATTAAAGTTCATTGGGCTGGTTATCCTAAAAAATTTGACAGTTGGATTCCTGCCACAAATTTGGTATAAAACTTTTAACATGTCTCAAAATGGTTCAGTTGGTCTGGATGCTCCATCACAATTTCAAATCTGTGGAGAAAAAATTGCAAAAAATCAAGTAACATATTTTACACAAATTATTATAATTGTTGGTATAATCGCTACAGCAATTGTTCATTTAAGTTTACAAAGTGAAAATAACGAACTGTGGTTAATTTTACTCAGTAGTTCTTTGGGATACATTTTACCAACACCGCGTTTGAAATATTTGAAAAATCAGTCGACAGAAATTTTGAAAGAATGAATCCTTTCTACATTACAATTCCGAGCGACAGTTCAATGGTAATGTATCCAAACAATTCTCAATGTTGTTTTACTGTACAATTACCAAAACCAATTCAAATTGATAAAGAAAAATGGGAAGTTGCATTAGTCGAACTGATAACACCTTCAGAAACATACAATGTTACAGGGGATTCGTGTAAATTCAATTTGATTACAACTGATGCAATAATACTGTCTGTTCTTCAAAATCGTTTTGAAGAAAAGATGTTTAAGAGACCTGATGACGTTCATGCACTTGAAATACAGATACGAGAAGGTTCGTATACCTCTGCGACAGATTTACTTGATACAATGCAAGATGTAATTGATGAAACACTTGGAGAAGCATTGCAAAACGAATACGGATTTCACATCAATTACTCAAAAGTTACAAAACGTGTGAAAATTATTCGCAAGAGTTTAAGTATCCCAAAACTAGGAATTGAATTACCACAATGTCTTTTGCACAAGTTGGGTTACAAAACTGAAAACGCTTCTGAAGATTTTTATTCAAATAGTAGATTTCCGTTTGGTGTAGATTTGTTTGTAGGTCATAATCAAATGTTTGTTTATTCTGATATTGCCGATTTCACAATTGTTGGAAATGTTGAAGTACAAATTTTACGAGTTGTTTCTTTCAGAATTAAAAGAGATATCGACGGATTACATGTAAAACATGAATTTTTAAATTTACATTATGTTCCAGTTTCAAAGTCATACTTTGACAAAATTAGTGTAAATATAAGTGGCGACACAGGAAAATCAATTCAGTTTATTGGTGGTAAGTCTTTGGCGAAGCTGCATTTCAGAAAACGAGAGGAATTCTAAAAACAATGTTCCCCGTGTATAGAGGCGTACCACGGCAATATGGTAACGGTATTGGTTCAATTTTCAAATCACTTATGAGATCTGCTGTACCATTTCTAAAACCGATTGGTCGGACAGCTTTACAACTTGCGAAAAAACACACTTTTGGTGTTGCAGATGAAATTATTAATCAAGGTAAAAGTCCGAAAGAAGCGTTGATGTCTGAAGGTAAAAAAGCTTTAAAATCTTTTGGCACACAAGCTAAAAATCAAATTTTGAACTCGAGACAAAAACCTAGAAAAAGAGTAGCGAATTCAAAAATGAATCATTCAGCTGTCAAACGCCGAAAAATTCAGTCGAAAAAACATCCTAGCAGTCGAGCTCTTGATATTTTTGATTAATCATGGCACAAATGGTAAATGGATCATGCGAATGCAATAAATCGGAACTTGATATAACACATGTTCCACCAACGGTGGCTACAATGTCAGAATCGCAGTGGATCGAAAATCATCCGATTGCACCGCTGAATAATTCTGCTCCGATAGAGTTTGTCATACCATCTCAAACCGAAAAGTGGACAGATATTAATCAATCTTATCTTTATGTGAAATTCAAAATTACAAAAAAAGATGGAACTATTTTGTTAGCTGGTACGGAATTAGCACCTGTTAACAATTTCTTTCATAGTATGTTCAGCAGTATCGATGTTTACTTGAACAACAAATTGATAACTTCGAATTCTGACACTTACCCATACCGAGCATATTTCGAAAATCTGTTGGGATACTCTCCAGAATATAAAGATAATCAATTAGCAAATTTAGAAATGTGGTATGGCGATACAGCAGAACATTTTGAAGAGAGTACCAAAGGTGGTACTAATGCTGGATTAACTTCTAGAGAAAGTTTGATCGGTGGTAGTAAAATTGTTGAACTATGTGGACGCTTACACACTGATCTGTTTCTTCAAGAAAAATATTTACCAAATGGAATTGAAATTCGTATCAGATTAAACAGATCACCATCAAAATTTTGCCTCATTGGCGCCGAAGATGGACAAATTGTTTTCGAATCAGCAGTGTTCCATGTCAGAACAGTTAGTCTCTTTCCAGCGGTCTCAAATAAATTAAATCAAGAAATTGTCCAGTCAAAAATGAAAATACCTATCAGACGAGTAGAAATAAAAACTTTCACAATTAGTACTGGACTTAGATCAAAAATTGAAGACCACTTATTTCAAGGACAATTACCAAAGAGAATTTTTATTGCGTTGGTCGAAAATAAAGATATGAATGGAGATTTGGGTACCAATCCATTCCACTTCAAACATTTCAGTTTGAATAAATTGGAAGTTAGTCAAGACGGTCATACAATACATAACCGTCCATTTGAACCAAACTTCGCAACAAAACAATGTCTCAGATCATATTTATCTTTGTATCAATCTTTAGGAATGTTTGGTGTTAACAAATCAATTGGCATTAATTTAAAAGAATATATGAATGGTTATTGTTTGTAGGGTTTCGACTTGACACCGGACCAAGGAAGTGACGAGGGACATCTACATCCTATAAAGACAGGGAACCTGCGTTTGGAGCTTCAGTTCTTGACAGCTCTCACTACAGCCGTCAACGTTTTGGTGTATGCTGAATTCGACAGTGAAATAGAGATCACAGCTTTGAGAGAAGTGCTTACTGACTATTAGGATGGAGCTCACATCACAGCTATGGAACTACTATGAAGAATACCGACGTTCACAACACGTTGCTCCGAGATTAAACCTGATCTTGGACACACTCAACAACGCTATGATTGAAGAACTACAAGAAATTATTCGCAAGGAAGTGTCAGCAAACTGTGAAGGATGTAAAATAGAACATCCTAGTCAACGTGAACATGTTCTGTGTTTGTTCTCTACAACTGATGATTGGACAAACCAGTTTATCGACTTAGCACTGATTAAACTTGACATATACAATCTTATGGAAAGATGGTTCCCGAAGCTGATGGATTTAAACCCACACTGCAAGGAGAAGTTCGAAGCATACCTTATGTGGGATCATCTGAGAAACAGTTTGGAGCTCAACCGCAAAAAATTCGACGCAGAGTGGACTCTGATGTGGTCACAGCGAGTCAAAGAGAATTACAACGATGCAGACAGCTGAACTTCAATATATTCTGGACAATTCCTGGTTGCGTAAACTTAACACATATGTTTGTGCTAGAGATCTGTTACCAGAGAAGAAACCACAACATATTCAAGCATATATTGTGAACACGCACTCATCGGATCAGCCAGGAGAACACTGGACATTGATGTTATTCAAGGGAAGATCAGCTGTATACTTCGACTCATTTGGACTACCACCACCGAGACGATATATGTTACCATTCATAAAAAGGAACTCATCAGCATGGACTATGAATACAACACGATATCAACATCGTGCGACAAATGTGTGTGGATTATATTGTATATTCGCACTCCACCACATGATGAAAGGAAAGAGGATGAAAATATTATTCAATTCTCGGGATTTCTTCAAGAATGACAGAACAATAGTTCGATGGTTTGGAAAGCACTATGGTCGATTATACAGAAAAGCAAATTTGCTGTTGAATTAAACTTCACCAGGACATCGACTGCTGATATACATACAACGCAAAGAAGACGACGACCAGATAACAACGAATGTGTCAACAACTCCACAAAATAGACTTTTTTGTTATTGATTCAGCGTAGGATGTTGTAGGATGTTGTAGGATGTTCAATTAAGTTTCTTCAAATCTGAGACCTTGTTTTGTACATAAATTATTGTTCTTTTGTTAATATTATTGATGTATAATAATATATTATTGTTCATTGTTCTTGTTCTTGTTTTTGAAAAATAAATGATAAATTTCAACAAAATCGTTTTCACTGTAGGACCCCCACCAATTGATTCTGTTCGTGTCGATGTGTCATCTCTGGTCAGAATTATACAAACTTTAAATTAGTAATGAAAAAAATGTCTAAGTCCATTTTCATTTTTTCGATCAGAAATGTCACATCAACGACAGGAACATCTACCGAAGCCCAAAGAGTCTTTTGATAGTTACAGGGCGATAACTCTACTCCCTGTTCTGTACAAGCTGTTTGAAAGGATTGTATTATCACGTTTGAAGCAAAACGCACCAAATAGTATTGCGGTCCATCCCCTGCAAAATGGATTTCAACAAAATATATTTACACACTAAGTGTTGTCATCACTAAATCCAGCATTCTGATTGGTCGGCGCCCACGTGGCTAGTTGCAGTTATTTCTCGGTGAATGCGTAACGCATCATAACACCAAGCTAATAACACCATCGATACGTCATTAGGTTTGGAAAGACGAACGCGTAATGCTTTGGGCGCATTTTGACTCGCGCAGGATTGACTTAATACATCATCGGGTTTCAACATGAAGAGAAATTGTTCCTATTAACTTTTGCCAAGGGTGCTATTGGGTATTTTGGGCTGATCTTGTCACGATACACTTTTCGATTTAAATATATTTACAAAAGTGGCTTATTCGCTAAATGTATATAAATATAAGGATTAACTGTCATGTGGACTATTTTTATGGAGATGTAACTGTGAGGTAAGTGGACATAACTTGTATGTAAAACCCTTCGGGTTTTACACAAGTTATGTCCACTTACCTCACCGTTACATCTCCATAAAAACAGTCCACATGACAGTTAATCCTTATATCAATTGCACGGCAACATCATAATTAGTACAAGAATGTGTCTCCTATACATCCAATAACCATAGCAAACTATTTGCGTGCCTCTTGGATGTATGGAAGGCATTTGACACCGTGTGGATCGACGGCCTACTATTCAAATTACACGAACGGAGCATCCGGGGAAAGAGCCTAAAACTAATTCATAACCTCCTTACCGGAATGAAGTGGTCACTGTTATACAATGGTTACAAATCAAAATGGATTGATATATTGAACGGAACCAGACAAAGAGGTACCTTATCTCCGATTTTCTACACCATTTACATTGATCCATTACTGTGTGATCTTGAGCGCTTGGCATTTGGGCTAACGATTGGTGGAATAAATGTTTGTTGCCCAACTCATGCGGATGATATGTTGTTAATGTTATTAACATCATCAGGGTTGCAGTCACTCTGCTCGATCTGCAGCTCTTACAGCTCTCTTTGGCGTTACAAATACAATGCCAATAAAAGTTATGTTATCGTTTTCAATGAATCAAAAGCTGATTACTCTAGTTCCCAGCGAAAATGGACTTTTGGCAAACAAGAAATGTCTGAAGTCACCTCTCCCACTCATTTAGGAATACCCGTACAAAAGTATAAATTCACATCTTCCTTTGTAGACGAGATATGCACCAAAATAAGAGGTACATTTTTCATGTTATCAAATGCAGGTATTTATGCAGGTGGCCTAACTCCAATGAGTTCACTAAATATTTACAAATCTGTTATTTTACCAAGAGGTCTTTACGGCTGAAAACTTCTCACAAATCTTACGAACACTGATACTCTCAAACTGGAACGCATTCATCGGTTTTGCTTAAAACGTATTCAGGGATTGCACTTTCAAACCCGTACGGCTATGGTGGAGGGATTACTTGGTATCCCATCACTCGGTTCTTTTATTGTAAAACGTAGGCTCTCATTGTATAATTCTTTATGTAGCGTGAATGACGACAAGGCTACCAAGCAACTCTTCCTCCACCGTGGAGCCGAATCTCAATTCGGCAGGGAGGCCCTTTCATAAGGACAGTTGAATCGGATCTCGAAGATATCGGAATTGGGTCCTTTTATTTAGAATTTTCATCAGAAGCAATCATACCGATTAAGAACCATTGGAAATCCACAGTTAATGAGGCGATCGGAGTTAATTCAAATAACCAATGGCAACAACAGTACTAGTATCAATGCAGAGTGATTTCGATCGTTTTTCCATTGTCCAGGAAAATCTTTAAATGTCCCATAATTGGAAAGCATGTCACAAATTTCCCTAACACAAGAAGTGTTATTTTTTCATCGTCCAACTACTGTGTATGTTGAAATTTAAGGAAGATGTTCTCTGCACAAGGTGTGGTCAAGTTTATAATGACACAATCAAACACGTTTTTCATGACTGTGACTTTCTTAACAACTCAAGAAATGACGCTTGGTATCGTTTTTTGTCACAATTTCATATAGACTTATATGTGTATTGATAGAATTCCTCCCTCCAATCAAATGCTCATGTTTATTGGGCACATCCCAAAATGCTCTATTCGACATAGCTGAAGATGCCCTCGCCATAGTAGATTTTTTCGTGCTAGAGGCCACGCAAATATGGCATTATTGGATATCTGGAACTCCCGTGCACCAGAGATCGCACTGAGCGACGTGATGTGAAATATATACATGTATGCAAGCGTTAAAATTCTTTAAAAATGTACCATAAATGAAAACAATTATAAAAAATTGTTAAAGAATGTAAGATTTAATTATAAAAAAGATAAACATTGTTAAAGAATGTAAGAAAAGATTATAAAAATTGATCAAGAATGTAAGAAAAAATGATAACCAATGATAAAATTGTAAATGAATGTAAGAAATCAAATTATTAAAATTATAAAAATGTTAAAGAATATAAGAAAATAATAATAAAATTTCTTATAGAATGTAAGAAAAAATTATAAAAAGAATGCATTGGCACAGGGTCTTTAATGTTGCTCCAGCGCAGATCCCGTTATGAAAGGTTTAAACGACCGTGTAAACAATGTATTTGATTACTGTTTTTTCGATTACAACCCTGTTATGATAGAGGCGTTGAAAATCGTTATCTCTGCACCCCATACGGCCGGTTAATACTATACAGTTATCGTCCGCGATTGAGTGAGACACGGGGATTTGTCGCCCGCTCGAGACCTGGAATGTCACCCGAGGGCCGCCAGGCCCGAGGGTGACATTCCAGGTCGAGAGCGGCGACAAATCCCCGTGTCTCACGAAAACAAGGGTGATAACTGTTTTGTTATCTGACAATGGAGTACACACGAACCTCCTTAATAGCAGGCATAAATGCGCGCATATATGTTCTTTAATCCAGTTCGAAAAGTTAATTTTATGTTGGAATCATCGCTATTTAGAAAATAAAACATTCATAATCTGGATCAATTCACAGACCCGTCATTTGCGCAGATATTCTCCGGTCAGTTTACTGGTTGCATTGGGGAAATCGGTTCACGAAAAGAGGAGTAAAGCAATTTCGAAGTTGAGTAGCCATGCAGCGAAATGTTCGGTTTCGTTTCAAATGAGCGTGAAGACGCCGACAGACGTGTTAATTTCCAGAATGCTAAAATGTGGAACTAACACGTTGTAGTAGTGCAAAAAGAAATTGACATCTGTCACAGATCGTTACGCAACATACGGGTATTCTCTGAAGTCTGATGAATGTATTGAAGAAAAGAAATAATCAATTGATAAACAGCAAAGAGCGGCTATTTGATCTAGTACATAAACGTAGTTGTAACGTATGTACATCGTATGTGCAATTGTCTGCAGCATACTAACTACATAATAAAGTTTATCTATTTGTCCCACGGTCTTTATTATTATGAATATTACACCTTATAACAGATATGTGTCTGTGATAACACAATTTATACATAGCGTGCTTTAATTGCAAATAAAAAACACACAATTATGCAAATTAGCAAACACCACAGTTCGCGGTTGTTCTGAAACAGTGGGGTTTATAAAAACAGTGTTTTTCGAAATTATCAGAGAGCTTTCAGAGAATCTCTGCGCGGTGAGTTCTTCGTAGTTCTATGTTTACTGGTAACAGCTGAGCGGTCAATAACTGAGACAATGTTACCCTCGAGGGTAATATTATACAGTTATCGCCCGCGATTGAGTGAGACACGGGGATTTGTCGCCCGCTCGAGACCTGGAATGTCACCCGAGGGCCGTCAGGCCCGAGGGTGACATTCCAGGTCGAGAGCGGCGACAAATCCCCGTGTCTCACGAAAACAAGGGTGATAACTGTTTTGTTATCTGACAATGGAGTACACACGAACCTCCTTAATAGCAGGCATAAATGCGCGCATATATTATTTAATCCAGTTCGAAAAGTTAATTCTATGTTGGAATCATCGCTATTTAGAAAATAAAACATTCATAATCTGGATTAATTAACAGACCCGTCATTTGCGCAGATATTCTCCGGTCAGTTTGCTGGTTGCATTGTGGAAATCGGTTCACGGAAAGAGGAGTAAAGCAATTTCGAAGTTGAGTAGCCATGCAGCGAAATGTTCGGTTTCGTTTCAAATGAGCGTGAAGACGCCGACAGACGTGTTAATTTCCAGAATGCTAAAATGTGGAACTAACACGTTGTAGTAGTGCAAAAAGAAATTGACATCTGTCACAGATCGTTACGCAACATACGGGTATTCTCTGAAGTCTGATGAATGTATTGAAGAAACGAAATAATCAATTGATAAACAGCAAAGAGTGGCCATTTGATCTATAGTACATAAACGTAGTTGTAACGTATGTACATCGTATGTGCAATTGTCTGCAGCATACCAACTACATAATAAGGCTGATTAATTTTAAATTATGTCGTAAGCGTTACTTTCAACGCAATAACGAGGATAGTTGGATACTGTGGGGTATGACACGGTACATCTTGTTAGCATATATTGCAGCTCCTATTTGTCTAAAATATTTGTATCTTTGTAGTTTAATATTCGGTTGTATCGCGTGCTGAGACAACGTCTATTTTAAACCCATACTCAATTGTAAAACAACCGTTTTAGAAATGAGCCTAGGATCACTAAAACTGTTTGTTAATGTATTTGACCATTCACAGACTAACGTCATCGGAATTGAGGGAACAATTGTTCTGTGTAGTAGATAGTGCAATTAAACGTGGGTAGAATGTTCAAATAATAACGATATGATCATTGTAAAAATGCAATCCCCTGATTTCAAAGAATAACTATACTTCTTCCCTGTGGTTAAAACGTTTTAAAGTTAAGTAGTTGTTAGAGCGTTGAAAGCCTCCGCTGACGATCTTTGGCGATAACTTTAATCGCTCGACGGCCTTATAATATATCCACAAAAAACGAGACGTGGAAATAATGTAGAAATAAGCATTTCATAAATGTCCAAATTAAACTTCTTGATCTCAAACTACAAGGTATATTCGATTTTCTTTGTGTGCTATAAAGCGGTTGAATGTTTTGAAAGATTCGAGTCGACGTGGCTTAAAAGAAGGCTCGATAATGACGCTGATGTGTCTTGGTATATTACTCTGAAGATCACTGAAGTACCTATTTTATAAAGTGGTATTCGTCGCAAGGACTGTTTTCACATAAAACACACCTTAAGTTGTCTGCGGAATTTGTGGTTTCTTTTGTCCATCTATTTTTTTCTACTGGTAATTTATAATTAGATATTCTGATTTTCAATAGGTAGTTAGACAAATAAGATGGAAAATAAACCAGATAGCGACTCATTTTAATGGACTGCTTTATGTATCTGTAAAATATAGCACGCGATGGAGTAGAAGCATTCAGGCTGTCAACGAGGTTGTGCTCATACTGTTTAATCAGTAGAGATTTTATGTTTCTCAACTCTGCTTTGCTCAGCGGTGATTGGTTTGTCACACATGTTCTATATTGCATATTAGTAAACTGTTGTAAAGTTAGGTATGTAATACAAAAGGTAGTCAAGTTATAATTATGATAGTTTTAGATAGTTTCGATCCCGACGATATTATACAGGACCTCTTTACTGGCATATGCTGCGGGGATAATTTCATTCTAAGTTGTCATCATACTTCCCAATGGGTGAACTTAGGTACAGAAATAATTTTAATATATACATAGAAATCACACGGAGTAAGTCAGCAAGACTAATTTAAGCGATGATATATTGGATGGTCCTCTTTAAAATAGGATAGAAATTTCGATTGCTATGCCCCCTCAATCAGCAGAAGATATTATTTTAATTTATATTATCGATATGCGTAAGATTAGAAGAATAGGTAGTCGTCATTGAAAAGACATGCCCAGAGAGAGAGAGAGAGAGAGAGAGAGAGGGGAGAGAAATTGAGAGAGACAGTGAGAGAGAGCGAGAGAGATAGAGATAGTAGCGTGTTTTCGGACCTGAAATGCAGCGATTTCCATTTGGACATTTCGGAAGCTAGACACAGCTTATATAAGAATATGAACTTTCTTTCAGTATAAATAATCAGCTTTCAATATCGCATATTTCATAAAATGTTTAATTCGATGCGAGTATGAACATTTAATTGCATGTCATTTTTTACATAATAAACCAATGGGGAAACAGACATGACTTTATACTCCAGCCTCAGTGCACTCTCCGAGTACGCAGTTACTCTATCTATGGAAATATTACCTACCTACGATTCAGTTTGAGGTCGCGAACAATTTCTCACGTCCCAGTTTGAACCCAGTGTTTTTATAATTAGCTCATAGGTGGGATATCATTATTATGTTGTGTGCATATATAGCGTACCCTGGTAGTTGTATGGTGTGAAATAGGATGAGGCTACTTTGAAAACACAAATGTATTATAAATGTTTTGAAAGAAAAAAAAAAGAGTTACAATTAATTAATAATTTCACCTTATAATTTTAGAAAAAATCTGTTTGGGTCACCCAGAAATGACCGACGCAGTCAAAACTAGTGTTACTGAAAAGTCAATTGTATTCAATTCAATTTATTTCTGTTAATCAATATGTAGATAAGACAAGATAGTTATGACATCAAAATATTCAATTATGACATATAATAACAATAAATTTCACATGAGGTATACATGAGTGATATTTTTGGGAATTAATTTGAATTGAATTAATTCGGTTGCTAAGGACAGTGTGGTAGGCAAATTGTGTCCCCAGATAGACCGGAAATCAGAGAAGTTCGAAGCGTTCGTGAACCAGTACATGTAACATAAAGATACATCGTCCAATGTGTTGCATTCGACGTCGACAGCGTTTCTGAATCCAGATTCAGATTAGGGATTACACTCCATGCAATGTGGTTCGGTACATACATGCATCGATAAACGAACAGACCGTAATAGTTATTTGGTCGTAATACAGATTTTGATTCTGATTTCGTAATGTCCTATATATGGTTCGGACACAGTTTAGAGGTTTCACAATCTTTTATTGAATCCAGAATATGGTGCATGAATATAGGTATACCACAACAATTCCTAAGCAGTTAGAGATTTCACATGAAAGTCAGTTATGTGGCTGTTCGGTCCCTTCGAGAACGTACGACCAAAAAGCGCCGGTCTTAGCCGATGTAAGGTTTTTATTCCACCTTTTGATTCCATGTCACATGACGTGACGTAAACCTACGCTATACTTCTTATACCAGCAATGCAGCATGGTGTATTCACGTGGTCTGCATTGATCCGCCCAACGCACATATTGATTTGGTTGTAACTGGTCCCAATTCATTAGTCTTCTAAGACTTTCAGGCGAATTATTAACCCCGCTATTCCACTATGGTACAAACATCCCACTTTTTGAATTTAATTACTTAAGTAAACTGACAACTCCACCGGTGATCATTCGGTTTCGTTGATATAGTTACACGGAAATATAAAAATGCCCTTATCCAACTGTTAGTTATCTAGAATCCCCTTCAGTACTCAGCTACCATAGTGAACTACTACTCAATCAACTCCAACTCCTTAGCAAAATGCTTTGCATAACATAAATTTTCAATTAGGTTGAATATTACAGTTAATGTGTTCTTATTCACTCATAATCATAAATCAATTAAGTTCTAAAAAGTTCAACATGTACAATACTGAAAAAAACATCAGGATTTACACAATTGACTACAATATGTCATATATTGTTATACATTCAATTCAATGTCATAGTCATCAATAAATATTATATACCAACATTAATAAATTTCAAATCAGTGTTCATGAATTCGTCATCAACTTCCCTTGTTGTTTGCTGTAGTCACATTAATTCGTGGATTTCATGATTCAATATGTTGTACTCTTTTTCAGAGACAATGCCCTAAAAAACAACATACCAATAACATGATAAGCTAATTCGTATACACTGACAAGTGAACATCTTATTTTGAAACTACCACGAGGCTTGAAATACCACAAACTTATGCTATATATATGTCAATATATTTTATAATTTGGCACTCGCACATACGATCCATATCACGCGCATCGCGGAACAATTTTTATTTTGGACAGTTCAATATCTGTGCTGTGTTCGACTTATCATCTCGTACAGGACAATTAACTTATTTTCGTTTTCAATTTGGTTATAATATCGGTTCAATTTCAATATGATATCCAATTACTTCCATACACGGCTAATGTATTTAGACTTTTCAATCACACCGGCAATTACTTTTCCGTATAAGGCCAATATGGATTTGACTTTTCAATCACATTTCCAATTACTTTCCGTACACGACAACCATTAAACATGTGTCATATAGTAGGCCACAAATCGTTGACTCCACGTTGTGTAACGCTGGTTCGAACACAGTTTAGAGGTTTCACAATATTTTATTTAATCCAGATTATGGTGCATGAATATAGGTAGACAACAACAATTCCTAATATCAAGGCAGCTAGAGATTTCGCCTGAAAGTCAGTTGTGGGGCTATTCGGTCCCTTCAAGAACGTACGACCAAAAAGCGCCGGTCTCAGCCGATGTAAGGTTTTTATTCCACCTTTTGATTCCATGTCATGTGACGTAAACCTACGCTATATACTTCTTAGACCAGTAATGCAGCACGGTGTATTCGCGTGGTCTGCACTGATCCGCTCCACGCACATATTGATTTGGTTGTAACTGATCCCAATTCATCACTCATCTAAGACTTTCAGGCGAAATATTAACCCCGCTATTCCACTGTGGTACACACCTCCCATATTTTCGAGTTTACTTACTTAAGTAAAGTAACAACTCCACCGGTGATCATTCGGTTTCGTTGATATAGTTACACGGAAATATAAAAATGCCCTTATCCAACTGTTAGTTATCTAGAATCCCCTTCAGTACTCAACTACCATAGTGAACTACTCATTCAACTCCAACTCCTAAGCTAAGTGCTTTGCATAACATAATTTTTCCATTAGGTAGACTATTACAGTTAATGTGTTCTATTTAACCCATCATCATAAATCAATTAAGTTCTAAAAAGTTCAAAATGTACAATACTGAAAAGACATCAGGATTTACACAATTGACTACAATTAGTCATACATTGTTATACATTCACTTGAAGATCAATAATCATCAATAAATCTTATACACAAACATTAAATAAATTTCAAATCAGTGTTTATGAATTCTTCATCTTCCCTTGTTGTTTGCTGGAGTCACCTTAATTCGTGACTTCATGATTCAATGTGTTGTACTCTTTTTCAGAGAAGGAACAATGCCCTCAAAAACAACATACCGATAAAATCATGATAAACTAATTAGTATACACTGACAAGTGAACATCTTATTTTGAAACTACCACGTGGCTTGAAATACCACAAACTTGTGCTGTATGTCAATATATTTTCTAACTTGGCACTCGCACACTCGATCAATAGCACTTGCATCGCGAAACAAATTTTAGTTTGGAAAGTTCAATATCTGTGCTGTGTTCGACTTATTATCATCTCGTATAGGACAATTATCTTATTTTCGTCTTCCATCTGTTTATAATATTGGTTCAATATCAATATGATATCCAATTATTTCCACACACCGCCAATTTATTTAGACTTTTAAATCACATTTCCAATTACTTTTCCGTAAACGGCCAATATGGATTTGACTTTCAATCACATTTCCAATTACTTTTCCGTACACGGCAACCATTAAACATGTGTCCTATAGTAGGCCACAAATCGTTGACCCCACGTTGTGTAACGCTGGTTCGGACTCAGTTTAGAGGTTTCTCAATCTTTTTTTGAATCCAGAATATGGTGCATGAATATAGGTATACCACAACAATTCCTAAGATCAAGGCAGTTAGATATTTCGTCTGAAAGTCAGTTGTGGGGCTATTCGGTCCTTTCAAGAACGTACGACCAAAAAGCGCCGGTCTTAGCGGACGTAATGTTTTTATTCCATTTTTGCTTCCATATCACACGCTATACTTCTTAGACCAGTAATGCAGCATGGTGTATTGACGTGGTCTACATTGATCCGCCCCACGCACATATTGATTTGGTTGTAACTGCTCCCAATTCATTACTCCTCTAAGACTTTCAGTCGAAATATTAACCCCGCTATTCCACTATGATACACGTAATCGATATCACAACAATTCAAATAAACCGAGATTTACCATCTCGGAGCTTAACACACGCAATAAAACATAAGAAACCGTCCCTTGGGTACAAATTATTCCAGAATGTAGACGATCCATAATATAGAATTTTAAAGACGGAAACAAATTTGTGCTATCGAGTGTAAACGGGGAGAATTTTAATGAAATTAGCCAAATAATAATTTTATTTGTAGTAACACTGGGGAGCACTTCGGATGATGGCGAACTTGATGAAGCTTGTCAGTTTCATTGTCAATTTCATCTGGTTCATTTCACAATTCCATCCATAAAATACCACCCAACGCATGTCGATTTTCAACAAGATAACATGAAATGAACATTTGTTATAATAAACACATTAATATATGATAATCCAATGAACATAATTACAGTCAACAATAATTTCTAATGCAGTAAACATATGTGACCCGCCATATCAAATCCAGTCGGAAGTCGGGATTTTTTTTACCCTGTGCCAATGCATTCTCTTATATATGCGAGTCGACCATAGGTCGCCTCGCATATATAAGAGAATGCATTGGCCTAACAATTTTTTATCATTGTTTTTAAATAAATGTTTCTGACAATTTTTAGGACATAAAATAAAAATATCCATTACCCTGCAGGGAGCCCCACACATATATATAAGCATATAGAAGAGTGTCGTCACCTCATGTTTGACTGAATTTCGCTAGTTTTCATCTTCGTAGTATTTTGTCACTGTTTCGCATCATAAGTCGACAAAAGCAGATATTTTCTATGAATTTTTAAATAGTCGGCATCAAACTTTACCTCAACTATTCCATTGATAGCGTAACTTATGTTTTACGAAATGAAGAGCAAATATAGAGTAGATACCACATACGGTTAATCCAAACGGATCTAAATATGTTGCAATGTTTCCATCGAAGAATATTCCAACCCAATATTCTCCTGATTTTCCTGATGTAGGAGGAGAGGTAACAAGATTTGTCTTGTACATTATATGCTGACTTTCGCTCGTTTTCAGCTTCGTAGTATTATGCAAAACATAATATTGATGATACAATTGTCCCGTAACTCGATAAATGTCCAATTTGGGTAGTGTCAAATCAACGAGCAGTTCATTGCGTCGGTGGTATCAGAATACAAAGTAAATATCGAGTCTAACTTGGAATATCTATTTTACATCCATCTCAGTTGAGTAGTACTTCCATTGAAATATGATTCTGTATTTCATCAACGAAACATATCTCGAAAGTTTCCGAACTTTGTCAAGGGTAGGAAATTACTATAAAATGAAATTAAGTCCTCCAACTTGAAATCTACTTTTTCTTCAACATGAAATCCATCGATGTTTTAATGATCTTCTAATTTTCTCAATTTGGTTATCGAACTCAGCATAGACAATCATTTTAATCACCGAAGCCATAGCTGCAGCAACCTGAAGCTCATACCTTAAGTTACCGGTTTTTATGGGATGCACATATACTTCCTGTGATCCCTGGTCAGGTGTGGGATCGTATCATCAGAAACAATAACCCGTGTCATACACTGTTCGAGATCCAACCCGGATAACTTGTTTTGTCCAAACATGCCGGTGGGATAATTGGTACAATTCCATTGTCATATTTTGTTGAAAATGTACATATGGAGTGACTGTATGGTCATGTGTGTGATGCATATGTAAACCTTGGGTGTCTGAACACTGATGGGTGTACATGTGCACATTTGCTGGCTTTGTGATCATGGGTGGGGTGTATGGATAAATAAGGAGTGGTTGTATGCTTCGTTTGTAGTTGGCATAGCACCTGAGTAATAATATATCAGTTTCACGCACCCGCACAAGTCCATTTATGTCTTTAAATGAAGTTTTGCTACAATCCAGAGAAATTAATACCATATTCCATGTAACAAGTGTGACATCACGGCGACAATTAGAACGTGCGCATAATTTGCTGACGTGGTGCCCTAAACGTAGTCATGACCCTATCCGTAAGTTTTGCGAAACCTCCCTGTTTAGTCAAGAACGGATATGATTACGAACATACAGCTTTTAGAGGTATTGTTTTAAAACCATTGGGTTGCAAGAGAAATATATTCCACTCCAGGGCATCTCCTATATTGCTGACAATGGCGACAGACACTCTGGTGCATGCACTATTGGGGAGTTGTGTTAACCATTTCTCTGCAAAATGGATTCTCCCGATAGTTACAAAAGTATGCACTTGGATGGTCTATTATTAATCTGGAGGTATGTTACGGAGATACAAGCAGACGACATGCATATGACATAATAATACAAGTGTGGAATGAATCCTTTTCATTGGTGGGAAATGTGCAGATAATACATTCAGCAAACGGTTTTGTATGAACATTTCCTAAAAGAACTGTACTCGTTAATGAGTATTTAGAAAAAAAAGGGTTATGTAAATGTCACCCCTTTACATACAAGAGCAGAGTGAATTCCCCCTGTCACTAACTCGCGGCCATATTGGATCGACCATGTCCGGTTCACAATCGGCTCACAAAAGTAGCTAAAATCATTACATTTCGAACTGGAACATTCAACTATATAAATTGTGAAATGTATTTAATAATGTCATAAAATTCCCCGTCAGAACATCAAAAAGTTCACATACTTTTAACAGCATGGTGGAATATGATCTCTACCGGCGTAGGCATAATATACGAGATTCAGGGCATGTTCTATCTCTAGATAATCTAACTTTGCTTCAAATGGTGTGCAATACGCCCTGTCACTAACTTGCGGCCATATTGGATCCACCAGGTCCGGTTCCGTTGTTTTAGTGCTACAGTTCAAAGTGTTGGAGTAGCATTCCATACATGGAAGTCATGATAATGTAAAAGCTCCATATATGGAAACGCTACTCCAAACCTTTGACCAGTAGCACTAAAACCACGGAACCGGGCCGGAATAATATCTTAAACCACGGAAAGGAGCTGGATTAATCCAATACGGCCGCGACCCAGTGACGTCGCTTATTGCATGTATCCTGTATTTCCTTTCCCATTGATGTTTCAATGCAATGCACTTACAGCTTGTAATAGCAAATATGCCTCCAGACCACGTCACAATCGTTGTCTCCAAATTTGAAAGATTTTTCTGCGAGACCATTCCAATGGAATAAAATGCCACACACGCCATCTTGGTTTGGTTCATCCTGATGCCACATCAAGGAAGCGGCTGACCCGTCGATGTTTCTCCAATCATTTGCCACTTGTATTTCGTTAGCCCCGACCCAGTAACCGTCACAGTTGATAGTTCTAAGAAGCCCTGCGTATATAAAAGAACAGAATAACATTAAAAGATGGACCTGGAAAATGCTTCGTGATACTTTAGTGATAATACGGACTTATGTTGTTGAACAAACTGTTGATAAATAACAAGTTTTGGGAAATTTGATACCATAACTGACAGTGGTCAGCGTTATTTTGTTGCAATAAATCGATTCTGATAACTAAAGCGTATTTTGCAGAAATGCTGTAGTTCTATCTGGATGGTATATGGGAACCGTCTGATCGGATGGATTACCTTTAAGATGTAGTTTCATTTCTGGATAATTTCGTTTTTGGCAAAGCAGCGTAACTATAATATTATCAAAAAAGACCCTTGCCCAATCTTAAAGGTACTCTGGAGTCACCTGGGTATGCAGCATCAAGAGCGTTAAGTCGGTCGTATTCGTCAGTCCCGTGTAATGGTAGCAGCTCTCCGCCCTTCCCTGCACAGTCATCCTTAGCATCTTGTCGGAAAAGAGAAGCCGATGTTTTTTGTGCAGTTAACGTAATGATCCAAGCTTCTTTCTTTCCCGGAATGTAGTGAAACAGTTGCTCTCCCGATTTAAGTACTGAAAACCAATATAGAGATATAGAGATATATATATATACATGTATATATAAAGCGAGGGGAGGAGTCAGCGACATATGTAGGGCTCCATCGATAAAAAATAGTTTTAACTGAACCAGGCAATATATATTCGTCACTAATGAGCATTTGGGCAAATCGGAACGACTAATCTTCCCAGTGGAGAACTCCTTCAAATGATAGTTTTTATATATATTTGTTTGCCTACATATATCAGGGAGCGTAACTACTAGCTCCCCAGTATAATTATGCATGTTTTTCATATTGATTGTAATAACACATTACAAATTCTCAATCATGTTGATACTATTTTATTTTAGTTAATTGGATTACAGTAATAGTATCAAGAATCCAAAATAGGAGAATACAATAGAAGATGTACATGTATACCATTCAATCAATTGATATATCAACTTTTTGGCTACACACACCAAAACCGAAGCTCGGCCAAAAAATAAGAGAAGAGAACTCTTAATTGTATACATATTGCCCGCCAGACCTCAAGTTACAGTTTCTTCGTGGTTATTTATAAAACATGCGTGTGTCTCAGTTAATATATAGCAAGACCTAGATATAGATTAAATTCTTCTGATAGTATTAGCAATAATACTTTCTCGCCGAGAATATGCGCTCGGTGTGACAAAGGCACATACGTTCAATACATGTATGTATCACATAACCCACAAAACCAGCTACATAATTATTGGTAAGACACACGTGTAATATTAGCGCGTGCAATGACGTCACGCCATTACTTAAATGATATGCGATTACTGAAGTTTATGATTGTTGTTTTCGATGAATACTTCGCGTTAAATTGGATCATGTGATAAAAGGTATCTCAAACTCGTTCTATTTTATACGTAATTGATCAACCGCGTCCACTAAATTCTATTTGAGCCTCGGTAAACCTCGACTCAAATCGAATATAGTGAACTCGGTTGATAAATTCCGTATAAAATAGAAACTCATGTGAGATCCTCTATGTGTTAGATGTATAAATTTTTAGGACATAAAATAAAAAACATCCATTACCCCGCAGGGAGCCCCACACATATATAGAAGCATATAGAAGAGTGTCGTCTGCTCATGTTTGTCTGGGGCTCTGTATGGGTGAAATTATAAAATTGTTAAAGTATACAAGAAAAAATTATTAAAATTGTAAAAAATTGTTAGGCCAATGCATTTTCTTATATATGCGAGCGACCTATGGTCGACTCGCATATATAAGAGAATGCATTGGCACAGGGTAAATTTCTAAAATATATTTCAGTTGCAAACGGTAACATTGTATTTCTTGGTTACGCATGCGATAATTGTAGTTATTCTCAAGCACAGAATGCAAAATTCCGTTATGTAATAACTATTTCTAAATTATCTATTGTATACAAATAATTACACATTAATAATTTTACACTCGAAGTGACAGACATAATTGTGTGAACAGCTCATAATAGACCCCCAAGTCTCATCGCAAGGAATATACAGCACAGGGTGACTAAACAAGGGAAGCAAACCCAACCATGTGGGTAAGTCGTTATCCCCGATCACTGACGTATTGTCACAGCGAACTACAATAGCTCCCAATTGAACTACTAAGTAATAAATGAACAGAAACTGATTGAGTATTACTGATTAATAAATGCAGCAAGTTCTACAAATGAGTGTAAATCAATTTCATTGGATGGAAAAACTTTGGAAAATGGAAATATCATTGCAGTGGTAAATCCAACATTTAAACCAGCATATAGTATATCCATAAATGTATACATACATGATGTAAGAACACCATATGTCATCAACACACTCATCTATGTTTAACTAGTTTAATGATATATATTTCAGTCTCGTGAAATTTCTTTTACTCTGCTCATATGCTGATCTCTGTATATGATTGATCTCAAAATTTCAACCAATTATTCCTGACAGTGTTGACTTGTAAATACTTCAATATTATCGTGTTAAAACACTGTAAATGTTAAATTTGGCTAATATGTCTTATGACTACACACAGATACACTACACACTGCATACACTTATTTCAGTGCTTATTGAGACATTACAATTTCTCAATAGAAAAAACGATCCGTGAATTTTTTTACGAAATTATACACTGTATATAATTATTACGAAGATATGCAATAGAGGTATATACACCAGTATTATTTAAAACACACAAGCAAAAATGCTAGGCATTATCGTATATTTATTCGAGCGAACTTATTGAGACATTACAGTTTCTCAATAGAGAAAAGGATCGTGAAAATTGTTACGAAATTATACACTATAAGTATTACGAAGATATGCAGTATAGATATAATATATACATCAATATTATTTGAAACACAAACAAAAATGCTAGAGTTTTGGTAATTTATTCGAGCGTGAAATTAAATTGACACAATTATACTACTATTATACCATGGGTATATCATAGCGTAACTACCCAGTTATATTGTAAGAATATACCAACATAATTATATTGCATTCACCAATGTCAGTTATCATGTAGACATACAAAAGACTAATGCAGAATTATAGATAGTACGTATTTGTTTAGAATGTTTCTATAATCTATATAGCCTGTACTAAAAATGTGCAGAGGGGGGGGGGGGGTCGGTATAACAGTGACAAGAATGTGATATATATCGCGCTATAGAATACGAATCGCTCAGCAATTATACTATATGCACATCCGTAAGCAATGTATAGGTACACGGCACAATTGTTAAATGTATGAAACCATTGCCACTGTTTAGATGTAAAAATTAATTTATATACTATGAACCCACATCATGCAGAATCAATCATATCTATATATATAAAGGTATCGAGATACATTGTAATGATACACACGAGCGACAGACTTTAAATTAATAATACAAATATAAATGTTCTAAAAGCAACGTATTTGCATGGCTTTTAGCCAAGCCAAGACAGTATAACGCACTGGGTTTGAATATTTAAAAATTAAAATTCTCGAATGTGTAAAATATTGCACTGAGTCAGTTGACTGTTCGCAGTCCCATTTATTTCGACATAAGAGCACGTCAGGACAGTCAAATAGGAACGGAGACATCTCGCCGATCAAAAAACTGTCCCCGAAGAAAACTGAGGCTATTAGGCATTGAAACTGTCCTATGTTCCACGTGCAGGAGAATACTCACACTCACAGTGACATAATGATTATATGGGTCAAAATCCGTGCACACTAACTTGACGAAGCAGTAAGGCAAGTTCAACAGGATAAACAATCATGTTAATATATTATTCGAACATCAGCGAGTCAAAGGGATAATGTTTTGGTTTGATCTTACCTCAGCCCTGTGTAATCTTAAACCTAAACAGGAATCACTGCTAGTGCTGAGTCGAGGCGAGTTATTTTATAACATGTACGATTACGAACGGAACAACCATGATCAGATGATTGATGATTGACTTCCGAATGTTGAAATATGAATGATGCCGAAATCAACTTGGCATACTGTCAATAGTAAATTAAAACATTTCAAGATGGCGAAGATCTGCTTTCAAAAATTTCAAATGTTGACGACTCCGAACTGGTTTCAAATGAATGCAGTGAGACAAACCGGAAGTAAACGTAAATAGAAAACACGGATCGTAGCCAGTCATATATCTTGTTACTATTATACAAGTTAGTCCAGTGACAATTGAGCGCTCCAATGAATTATGGCGAAACAAATTTACACTTGAAGTAAAGGCAAATATTGGAGATTAGTCGCTACTCCACGAAGAATAATTTAAAAAATATATTTTACAAACATAATAAATGTTACCCATGATTTTACAACATATTATTAAACCCGGTTAGGTTATTTGTGATATTGCAGTATTACATATACATATACTATGACATGCACATTTGCACGTGACGTTGCATGTAAGTAATTAATGGCGGAACAAATCACTAATATAAAGCTATTAATCAATAAAATAAGAGACAATTCAGGTGTTGAATAAATTTTAAAGAAAGATGTTCATCCTCCTATACCAGTTGACAGGCATGTATGGAATACAGATAGTTACAGGTACTTTAGATTTATTCAGCATTTTTAATAAATTGGTCAACTCTGATTCATAAAATTTCGAATTTAGTTAACATATTCTACCGTCGATTGTGCTAACAATATGACTTAGATGTAGATGTAGATGTAGATGTTTATTTGTACAATAGATAAGAATAGATAACAAAGCATTGATATATGAATTAATGGTATTGTACAGGAGCAGCATGACCTACTGGCCGTCTTCCTGCTGCCCCTCAATCATTAATACAATAAGAAAATATGATGGCATATGTAGTTTCAGGTTTGCTGGTTGGTGTTAAATGTTAAATAATTTAACTATATTGATAATTTTAATTGAAAATGGTATAAATTGTGAACTTAAGAGTATATATCTTATATACTATTGCGTTTGATGGACAGGTTAGAAAAGCTAAATCGGAATAACATTGTGAGGTCGCGACGGCCCTATATAATGTAGTTTTTGAAATAATCAGAGTGGACGGCGGATACCAGGCAATAAGTTATATTTTTTATGACAGCATAATGCCGTACATAATTTGCCTTATCATATATAACATTTCAATTTAAAAATTCACGGACGCCGCCGTGTATGTCACAGGGCTGTCTGGAAGGGCGGATGTTCAGGTGATAACTCTAAGTTGTAAGTTGCTTGAGGCAAGTGATATGATGATTATCTATCGCAAATGTAGCATGATTTGATGTTACATGTAGCCGAATATTTACCTATTAGTTCAGTAGATAATAATTTTTTGAATACATAATTAAACTTACAAATTTTTATTTTGGAGTTAATCGAATTCCACACATTGGGAAAAGTATGTGTTGGTAGATTTTCTAAAAAACATGTTCTCGGTATTTTGCTTCTTAGTTTATTCGCCTGTCTTGTATTTACACCGAGGGAGAAAGTGAACATTTTTTCAAATGATTTTGGGAGATTTCTTTTAGACCAGTTGTACATAAAGAGCGCCGCGTGCATGGTGTAGAGATCTTTGAACATTAGAATATTCTCTTGTTTGAAAAGGGGTTCTGTGTGGCTATTATATTTAGATTTGCATAGAATACGAATTGCTCTTTTTTGTAAGGTTGATAACACATTAGCATGACATGAATGTCCCCATACTGGGAGACAGTAAAGAAGATGGCTATGGACTAAAGAGTGGTATAGAATTTTTCGTGATTCTTTTGGTAAAATGTTTTTAACTTTGTTCAAGCAGAAGAGGGTGTGGTTCAGCTTCCTTTGTATCATTGATATGTGGGTTTTAAACGTTAAGTTTTCATCCATGATAAAATACCTAGGAATTTGATGGACTGTACTTGCATTTGATTCCCTACCCTAACTAATTCTATGCCATTCATTTTAAGTGTAAAGTTTCTCCACTTTTCTTCATTGCCTTTAGGGTGGATTAACATGAATTTACTTTTAGCTGTATTGATTGACAGTTTGTTACAACAATACCATTCAAATATGTGTTTTAATTCGGTAATCGATGTTTTTTTTATTTTTTTTTTATCGTAGCCAGATGAATATAGGGTGGTATCATCAGCAAATGACAGCATATTCATTTTTGTACATTGGGGCATATCGTTTGCATAGAGGAGAAAAATTGTCGGACCGAGAACTGACCCCTGGGGCACGCCACACGTTATCCTTTTTAATGCGGAAGTATGTCCTTGACAGTCAACATATTGTTTTCTACCCGTTAGATAACTTCTAAACCAGTCTTTAGTAACTCCTCGGATTCCGTAATGTTCTAGCTTTCCCAATAAAATTTCATGACTGATTGTATCAAACGCTTTCGACAAGTTTATGAAAATAGCTAATGTAGAGTCCTTAGTTGGTTTATCGTTGTTTTCTGCTACATGATCTAGAAGATGCATTAAGGGGTGTATCGTAGAGTGGTTCTTGCGGAATCCATATTGGTGTTTATGTAGAATATTGTGTTTTTGAAGGAATGAAAATAGCCTACTCTGCATAAGTTTCTCTAATAATTTCGAAAAGACGGGTAAAATGCTAATGGGCCTATAATTTGTTATTTTACTAGGAGACTCGTTTTTATGGAGTGGAATTACTTTGGATATTTTCAGCCTATCGGGGAAGATTCCTAATTTGAATGATAGGTTGAATATGTGCGACAGTGCTCTAGAAGTTTCGGGGATGGTCTGTTTCATTAGTTTCGATGTGAGATGATCGATGTCAGCGGTTCCCTTCCCGATGACTTTATCAGAGATTTTCAGGATTTCGTTGGCGTCAGTGGGAAACAAGAAGAAATTACCAGTATTGGAATGTGTTAAGTAGTCTGCAAAATGTTTATCTGGGTTACAGGGGACGTCGTCACTAGTCTTCTGACCAATTTTTCGCGAAATATTCATTAAACGCCTGTGCTATTTTACCTGGTTCCGAAATTAAAGTGTTTTCATGTGACATATTAGATGGCATTTTAGGAGTGTTATTTGACAGTTTTAGAGCGTTTTCAAGATGACCCATGTACGTCGCATGTCAAATTTATTTTCCTGTAGAACATTGTTGTAATATAGTTGTTTACTCTTTCTGATTAATTGCTTGTATATTCGACAATATGTTTTGTACTTATCAACGTTGAGAATAGACGAATTTTTTAATTTTTTTATGTATAATTTGTTCTTAACTAAAGAAGAGTTAATGAGACCTTTTGTCATCCATGGTTCTTTTTTTATATATGTTTTCGGCGGATTAGATTGAACCAATGGAAATGCTTCATTAAACGCCCATAGATAAATAGATAAAAAGTTATCGTATGCTTGGTTCGGCGATGTGCTGTCGAAGACACATTTGAAATCTTGTTGTTTAAGTATATTTTTAAGTTTATCTGTATTATTTTGACTCATTATTCTTTTTTCTGTCGAAAGATCTACTTTTGTGTATTTATTGTCTCGATATTCGGCATAAAATGTAGCGAAATGGTCCGACACATCGGAAAGAATGATGCCAGTGTCGACACGGGAAACGATGTTGTTGCTAAAAATATGATCAATTAATGTCGCCGAGTGGTCAGTTATTCGCGTAGGACTTGTAATTACAGGTAAGAAGCCATTTCCAAACATCATTTCGACGAAGTTATTTGTTTTTGTATGTGAATGGAAGTTAAGCAAGTCAATATTGAAATCCCCTATGAGATATGCTTTCGTCCCTGCGTCGTTTAAATGTTGTACGACGTTTGTTATTTTAGTTATAAAAGTATCTAGATCTGACAAGGGGGCTGTATTTGGTCTATATATAGACCCTACTACACATGAGGAGTGTCCAGAGTCTATTTCGATGAATAGCGTTTCAATGACATGAGGAATAAATATGGTCAGATCCTCACGAATTTTAAAAGATAGAGTTTCTTTTATGAACATCCCAACACCACCATGTCCGTCGTCGCCATCGGGTCGGGACTTAAATTGAAATTGATGATAACCAGGGAGATAATACTCTTCTCGAATCTTGAATATGTCTGACAAAGCCAGAATATCAATAGAGTGGTTAGAGTTTGTAATATCTGATAACATATTTTTAAATGAATCCCAGTTAGCGTTCAGGCTTCTGCAATTTAGACCGAGAATTGAAAATTCGGATTTGGAAATATTTATATTTTCGTTCAGCTGCGAAGGTGACAAATAGTTACATGCGTGATTTGAGAAATTATATGGCGAGTATGTGTTCCCATCATCATCGTCAGGAGGACCAATTAACAAAGTTTTAAGATTTAAGGAGTTACTTCCCTGAACATCGCCCAATGCAAAATTATCCGTTGTCATGGTTTGTTCTGATGATAGAGTTACCTTTCTTGCCCTTCGATAATATTACAATAAATTGATGTTGATATACTTTCAATATAGCCAACCAGCTAAACCTGCATGCTATGACAATATATAATAATACATTCATATCAAAATACAATCAAATAATATATATTATTATAATTATGAGGTACAATTTCAACAAGGTGGGAATTTTAATAGAGAATATACACAACAGATGCATGGTGTGTGCATGGAGACAGCATTTAGGTCGTTCGGTGATGAAGTTTGAATGTGTCTTCTACTTGCACATATGAACAGGGGCATGCATTAAATACAAGTACTGGTTAGGAAGCAGCTTTCGCATCTAAACTAGGTGCATGTAAAACGACCTGATCGTGATGGGCACTACCGTGCAGGACCATCAAGATAGTGCATGCAGGGAAGTACCCACCATGCAAGAGGTCACCGTCGTATCGATGTATTTATTTACAAAAGCTGTATAGTATAAGAATAATACAAGGTTCATAATAGGGGTTTAATCGTGTTAAACTGTTCACATTGTAATGTGCGATAGTAGCAACTGGGATCTCAATCAGATGTTGTAGCAAAGATATCAGACATGCGGAGCCATTCTCTTTTTGGACGCATTACGCAGAATTTGTACATTTATAAAACATTTGGTATAAATTGCTATTGTTATAATACAAGTTAGATGAATGGTTATAAAGCATTGAACATGTTATTTTTCATCAATCCGTATCCAAACTTCACTACTTCTTTCACTGAGAACGACGATGAAGTGATGATTAAAAATAATTTGAAAATGAGGTGCTGACAACCATGTCTAGAATAGGAGAGAACAAGTTATCCCCACGTGGTACGAATGTAATCCATAACAACATGTGCTCTCAAATGCCACTGGATTTTGCAATGATTTTGACTTTGTCATTAACAATTTCAACAATTTGGTGCTCTGAGGTGACCATGAGACTGCAGACTTCGTATATATATACACCACGCGGAATGTCGAGGTTGCATACGATTGTCATGAAGTGAAAAGCATTCTTATCACGCGATCATCATCTCCACACTCAGTCGTTCGTTATAATGAATAAATACAATATGTAGTAGTTACAATTATATTAAGAAATATTCCTGTGTACATGCATGGTTGTGGTGGACAGTCATATTGGACGAGACGCAAAGCGTCCAGTCCAATATGACTTTTCACCACAACCTGGACGAGTAGAAGAAAGCATATATTGTGCACAACATTGTATAATGACATTTGTATTATCCATCTGTATGTTTATCCAAAGTTTGGGAATACAACTATTATGTATTTACATAAATTACACGTACCGGGTAGTGCGTCTCACCCGTCTCATTTGTTTTCCAAAAATTCAGTGGTGGGAAAATCGTAGCATCCAATTTCACATTTCCGACTGTAATTTAACCCAATTTTAGGGTTTTAATGGCAATCTATACACTTTCTTGGAGTCTATAAAATCCTGTATTTGATCCTCAGAAAGCATTCAAAAATTGGAACAGTAAACACGGAAGTGAAAATCTGAATGCGGAAGTGAAACGTCTGTCGAAATCCACCTCAGCAATGTGCGCGCAACGCAATTTCACTGATTCACTTGCCAGTAGAGTTACTACGCTTTGATTAGAATTACTTCGTGACGTCACCCGGAGTCCCAATAACTTTTATAAAAATAATATTGGAGTCGATTCGAGTCCAATATGACTTTAGGGACTCCTGTGATGTCAGGTAGTATATTCTTGAAATTTTCGGAATCCAGTACGACTTTTTCCCGGATTATCATGTGACGGATTTTGCCCAGTCACAAATAGTGCTAGTAAAGGGGTGGATAGTAAACTCATTTATAACTCATAATTTTGAAACATTATTTGCCTAAATCCAGTAACATATCCCATTTTAGGAACGTAAACCACAATAATTAACCACATAAGCCTCATACTGTGACCTATTTCCAATTGAATGCTCGAGTGGACCAGACTGCAAATGAAATTTTTGTATTGCATTACAAAATATGTGGCTGCCTTAATATTCATTGTAATATATAGGAGTATAATTTGTGTTATATCATGTTATTCAAAATTTAATTCATATAGAATATGTAGCTAGTGTGGTCACTTACATGGTTTATGTGGGCGAGGGGTGTTCGAGCATCTACTGGGCATTTATCAAGAACAGCGAATTATAGACGATAACAACTTTCTAAAATCACATTGCCGTCATTTAGGCCGGTTGACGTCCCTAGTTAGCTGCGCAATTTGCATATATAATTACGTTAAAGTAGTATCTACCGAATAAAGGTACGTTGACCAACTAAAGCTACATTGAGGTAATAAACGTAATGTTTATTATGTAGGCTATATATAGTCAATACAGGTAGTGAGCGGTGGATAAAACAATACAATAAAGCTCACTTTCATATAGAGCCAATACAATAAGCTATATGGTAATTTTCTCCGGTTTTATACTTATTAATTAGTCTTGATTTCTTAGTATCAAAATAAATAAAAGAGAAAGGATTATTTAACATATTAAATCTATTTAAATTAATAAGGACTTTAAAGGGAGACTCTACCTAAATCCAGCCATTTATGGGGCCATCTCCTACTATATTCAACATTAAATATGCAACAAATGAATGAATTTGAGTTTTAAAAATACACTAATGTACGCTATAAAAGATGTAAAACAATAGGGTTATGAAAGTGAGTAAATGGCTTAAGCCTTTATGCTAATTTTAGTTATAATTATCAGGTGTGTGAAGTTAGTTAGACGTTGGACGCCAATAATTATCAGGTGTGCGAAGTTAGTTAGACGTTGGACGCCTATAATTATCAGGTTGTTAAACGCGGTTCCTTGTGTATGTTCGTGTATTTAACTCTCGTTATTGACTCATATTAATTCATTTATTGGATATTATATGTTGATTATAGTAGATGACCACATAAATGGTTGCATGGATTAAGGTACAGTCTCCCTTTAATAACGTTTAAGTTTCTATATGCAATGCCTATAGCGATATGTTAATTCCAAGTTCGATAGATCAAGAGAGATTCTTTATCAAAATTGACTTTCAATACTTGATATGGATTTATTCAAAACCTACAGGAATGTCTGGGCCTTAAATGTGTATCATGCTGTGTCATGTACTCACCATCATTTTTCACGATGAAAGCGACACTATTCTCACCAAACACATTGCTTGGGTTGTTGGCGACGATTGGTCTATCGTAGAAATAACAAGTCTTCATTCCCTTGTTATGGACAAAAGCCACACATCCATTCCTCACGCACTTTGCAGAACATATCGACTCACTTGTCTCTCCTGTGAGAATCATTGCTTCGAAATATTGAGGGTTAAATACTCATTTAACACCCATGAGTCGCTCAAAGCCGCGAACAGAGAACTCTGCTGCAAGACATGATTCTACCAGTATGTAGATGGCAACAAAAGCAACTTTCATTTTGAATGATTTATGCACGTTTGTTTTCTTGTCGGCGTGTCCTGCAAATGAAGAGGAACGCCATTTGTAACTTACGATTAACTGGGGTTGGTTTAAACAGTATGTATTCCATAGACAATTACAATTTGTGAAATATAACAGATATACAAACATTTATGTTTGCATGAACGGATTCGACATCAAGCATTGTTCTTGTATTAGTCGTTTCCGGGAACATTACATAACACCCCAACGATTGATACTTACCATGACTAATATGGACCCTAACAGATAGGGACTCTGATGTTGTACAGACCACCGGCTGATACTGACCATGACTAATATGAACCCTAATCGATAGGGACTCTGGTGTTTACAGATCACCGGCTGAAATTTACCATGACTAATATGGACCCTGACCGATGCAGACTCTTTCTAATGGACCTCTGACTTATGCGTACATAGGCTGATACCAGGGATGGGGTAATTGTAATTGACTGTAATTAATTACTTTTTCTGAAGTAATTGAGAGTAATTTGTAATTGGGTCATTTCTCCATTACAAGTAATGGAAAGTAATTAATTACTTTGATAAATAGCAGGTAATTCAATTGCAGTTTCAATTATTTAATTACTTTCCAAAATGATCATGGTTATCATTTGTGTAGTTACTGAGCGACTAGCTGTGTGTCAGTTGTGTTAGTTATGTCCGAATGCCTTATAGAAGGCATTCTGAATATTCTAGGACTTTCTCGGCAATGATGTGTGCGTTTTCTTTCAGAAGTGGGGTTTTGAAAGTACCCCAACCCCCAAAATGACTTCTATTAGCTGATTTTCATATTAATAGTGCTCTAGTCATCACTGATCAATAATACACAATTTCTGAAACTATATTCCCTGGCGTTTTCATTTCAGAATGGGTTTTTTGAAAGTATCCCCCAAAAACCCGAAAATATTCTTTTATCTGCACATATTGTCGAAGACAAAGCTGATTGTTTCCTCAATAGTTATCCTGCTATCGCTGGTCATACAAAACTCGTTTAAGAAAATAAATTCCGTGACGTTTTCATTTAAGAAGCACAGGTCACAAGAACAAAAATTGACCCTACCCCAATAATACTTAATTATAGGACTAAGCATTATTGCGGGTGGGTAATTGTTGTTCTGGGAATCTGCGTTAGGAAGAAGATGGTGGGTTTGAATTAAGTACCCAACCAAAACCCGAAAAAATATTTCTATTTTCACTGCGTACGCATAGATGATATTTTTAATTAATACTATCGCCACTATCATCATTGTTCACAGACCAAATGGTACAAAAAAAATCGAAATCACCCGGCGAATTCATTACAAAGGGTGTAGAAAATTATGAAATAATAAAATTTTATTGACCCCGTGCGTTCACACGCTGTCAAATTTACCTGACAATTTTATCGGAATATCGTTGTAGAAGCACTGAAGCTAAGATCTGTATGATTCTTGGTCAAAAGCAATGGTGCAGTAACAAGTGGCATTTCATAGTTCTCATATAAGCGATAAAACAATGAAAAATATCCAATATGTAATTGTTTGTGTCATTTTATCGGGAAGAATCGAGGGAACATTTTCAAAATCCGCTTTGGGGGAAATTTTCTAGAGTTCTTTGAAAAAAAAGTCCTATTTACGTGTATGGCTTAATTGTCAGTTATTTCGTTCCTTGTGGAATATAAACTTCAAAGAAATTTAAATTTATGTTATAGAATGGCAGAAATATGCAACAAAAACTAATAATTATTATTGTTGTCATTACAAAATCCAAAATAGCGGACAAAATGGTGTCCGGAAGTGGTCAAATTGGGGCAAATTTCGCTACATTTTACCAGATAGTTTCCATTTTTGAAGAAAAAAAATATTCCATGCTAAATCGATATCTGATAATAATGAGCCATATCACGAGTATTTGGCCCTTAAAATAGATTTAAAACACAACTTCGCTGAAAAATCAATTATTATTTTAATGCTCAGAAGGGAATTGAACTCACCAGTGTACTGAATACTGAATACCAATAATATGTCAGATATGAACCACTAATGCCAATTTTAGCACAAACGAGGGCGTCAATATCGAAAATATGGACAAAATGGCGACCGGCAGGAGTAAAATTGGGCAAGTTTGGCTAAAGTTCACCAGACTGTTTCCATGGCATCGAAAGTAAACAAATAAATATTTTCATTGATTTAAATTGTAACGAAATCTTCTCACGTCGAATATAATGTATAGCCAATAGTCCTATTTGCCATGATATGAGCGTCGACAGCAACCAAACTTGTATCCAAACATATCCAATGAGTGTCCAAACCACTTAACGAGTGTCCCAAGTCATCTAAGTCCACGCATGGGGGGGGGTCTCAAACCACCATCTTAATTAATATAGTATACCAAACCAACCCAGTCCACAGAACAGGCATCCCCAATTTGCCAACAAGTGTCCTGAACCACCCAATGCGCATCCCAATCGACCCAACTAGTGTCGCAAACCATCCAAATGGTGTCCAAACACGCCCGAATGAGTGATCCAAACCAACGACTGACAACATTATTATATCATTCAGAGAACGCCCCAAATCATGCACGTGGTGTCCCAAACCTCACAACGAGCATCTCAAACCACCAATTGAGAACCCCACACTATCCCATATGTGTCCAATGCGAACCAATCAATGAGTGTTCAGGAGTGTCTAAAAACATCCAACTGGTGTTTAATACTATCCCATGCAGAATGTCCCACACCATCGAATGATTGTCCTAACTATTATACAAAATCATCCATCGAATATCTCAAACAACACAACGAGTGTCTATTGGTTTGTAAACCCATTGGATGGTTGGAACACTCATTTGACGCTCTTAACCCTTTAACCCTTTACCCAACAAACCGGCCAAAACCGGCCAAATAGAGCTTCAACAGCCTAAAATATCTTCGGTCTGTCTCAATAGAACCATACACATATGGATATCATTGGAACCGGCTCATTGACCACATTGTGATAGTTACAGTTATGCCCTGTGCCAATGCATTCTCTTATATATGCGAGTCGACCATAGGTCGCCTCGCATATATAAGAGAATGCATTGGCCTAAAAAAAATCTGTTTTTAACACTTTTTACCATTTTTTCTTACATTCTTTAACAATTTTATAATTTTTAATGTGTTAAGCCAATGCATTCTCTTATATATGCGAGGCGACCTATGGTCGACTCGCATATATAAGAGAATGCATTGGCACAGGGCCGTTCTGTTGGGTAAAGGGTTAATGACTGTAGCTTCGTGAAATTTTGCGAAAACCTGTGCCATAGGGCGCATCGCATATATAAGAAAATGCATTGGCCTAACAATACTTACCTTGGTCATGTAAGCCACGGAATTATCTTATATATGCAAGACTCCCTATGGGAGACTAGCATATATGAGAGTATGCATGGCACAGGACCATTAATGCTGTATCAGCACAGTACCCATCATGAAAGGGTTAAATACTCGGTGGAGGGTTTTGTACACTTGTTTGGATGTTTTGAGATGCAAGTTAATAGATGGTTTGTGACACCATTTGGATGGATTGGGAACGGGAACTCAATGGCCGGTTTGTGATACTAGTTTTATGGTTTGGGTCACTCGCTGGGTGGATTGTGACACCCATTGATTGGTTTGAGACACCAATTGGGTGGTTTTTAACACATATGTGGTGGAATGGGACACTAATTTGTCGATTTGTTCACTGATTTGGCCATTGAGTGGATTGAGACGACTTTTTGTGGTTTGGGACACCTGTTATATGACAAAGGACTTTCTCCGGATGACGTGGGCCTCCAGTTGTGATGTATAGGGTGCACATTAGACACTCGTTTCCTTTCGAACACTCGCTGGATTGTTTGGGACACTCATTGTGTGGTTTGGGGCAATCATTTGATTGATTGACCCACTCGTATGATTTGGAGCACTCGTTGGATGGTTAGGGACCCTCATTTTTGTAGTTAGGAACAAAACCTATGTGGTTCGGACCAAACCTATGTTGTTTGGAACACCAGTTGTATTGTTTGGGGCAGTACCATGCACTGTGGTTTGGAACAATCGTTGCAGTGTTGCGACACTAATATGGGTGAATTGAGACACTCCTCGGATGGCTTGTGTTACTCATTGTGTGGGTTAGGGCACCAGATGCATGGTTTGGTGGACTATCTGTGCGGGTCGGGAATCAGGTGCATATGGTATGGGGCACTACTTAATTGTTTGTGCCACCCATTGGATGGTTTGGGACACCAATTGGTTGGTTTTTGGACACTAGATGTGGATATGGGACACACGAGTGGTGGAATTAGACTCATTTGACGACTGGTTCACTGATTGGGCCGTTGAATGGATTGAGACCACAGTTGGTGGTTTGGGACACCTGTTATATGACATAGGACTCTCCTCGGATGGCCTGGGACACTAGTTTTGTTGCATATTGGACACTCTTTTCATTTCGAAGGATTGGAGATCATGTATGGTGGCGCAACTGGCACCTATGGTGAATGTTACCGTAAAATGCTCTTTATACTACTTCCGGTTGCCATTATGTCCTCCATTTTGGATTTTTTTCAGTCAAATTATTCATGAAATACCCGGTACATACCTTTTAACGTCGAAATAGTTTGAGCAGACATCCTTACAATAAAACAAATGAATGAAGTTTAATCCTGGGTGAGGGTGTGCACGTTGACCGACCAGGTTCCCGGATAAAATTTCAATTTTCATTTTCTTACCAGTTTTTCTGCATTGTTTTAAACCCAAATATAGCGAATGTTCCTTCCTCACGGATAGCACAATTCTACTCTTCTTTTGAATGTGCGTTATCTGTTTTTCTTTGAAGTGGCCACTTTTCGATCAATTATTATAACCATATATACCGACTTCATAGTAGGATACGATGGACTTCAATAAACTTATCAGAGATATCTGGAGTGCAATATATTGAATTCGTGAAACACGTAGGGGTACAATAACAACATAGTATTCGGTCAACTGACCAACATGGGGAAAATGACGAGGTAGTTTAAATTTTCCTAAGTGGCGTAAGTCAGGGATGTAGGTTTGGGTCGGGGGCACCAACAGTTTTATTAACATAAACTATTTTTCCTTCAAATGTATATAGGCATCTTATATATAGGCATAGTTTAAGGTTTCTAAATTGGAGCCACCCCGAATAAGATTTGAGGGTCAGGGAACGGGGTCGGGGGTCGAAGTATTCATGTAAGGATGTTGTCAACTGACCGACTCTAATCCCCAAGATAATCGGCGTTTTATATTCCAATGAGTTTGCCATGACCTACCAACCCGTCACGTACATGTATCCTGGCGGATATTGCTACTATGGACAGAACAGAGAACCATTAACCGCAAATCATGCAATAGGAAGCGAGCGCGTGACTGGCGGTGAGAAAGGGCTTGAAATGAATTTGTCTGATGTTCGTGGGTTGATTTGAATATATGTGTTTGTGGATATGTGGAGAAAACGGCAATGCTATGCTCTTGTCCTACGTGAATGAGCTTGAAGTGCTGTTGTGACAGTACATCCTAGAGTATGTGTGTACGGTTGTGTGTGTCTACGTAATGTGTTAGCTTGTGTATGCGTACGGGTGTCGTCGAGAAGGTGTGTGTTGTATGTTGATGTGGTCTCTAACATATGTAAGCTCGTGTTCATGTACATGTGACGGTGTAATTTAGCCCTAGTACATGTATATATACAACTAATACAGGTTAACCCTTTACCCAACAGCATGGCCCTTTGCCAATGCATTCTCTTATATATGCGAGTCGACCATAGGTCGCCTCGCATATATAAGAGAATGCATTGGCTTAACACATTAAAAATTATAAAATTGTTAAAGAATGTAAGAAAAAATGGTAAAAAGTGTTAAAAAAGATTTTTTTTAGGCCAATGCATTCTCTTATATATGCGAGGCGACCTATGGTCGAATCGCATATATAAGAGAATGCATTGGCACAGGGCATAACTGTAATCATCACAATGTGGTCAATGAACCGGTTCCAATGATATCCATATTTGTATGGTGTTATTGAGACAGACCGAAGATATTTTAGGCTGTTGAAGCTTTATTTGGCCGGTTTTGGCCGGTTTGTTGGGTAAAGGGTTAATACTGACAACTAGCAGCTAACATATTCGTTCAAATCACCGGTATTTACGACTTCCCGTTTACCCTCTTAACTTCGCTGTAACAATAAACCGTCCATGTATTATTAATCTGTCACTTCAGCCCACTGCTAACAATATAGTAACGCCGCTTCAAATAGCACAGGTAAGCTCGCCGCTGATTGGATGACACAGCCGCTCGCATATGGTCAAAGGTTAAATGATATTTCGCGGGCTTTCAAGATTGGCGTTTTACTGTTTATCGGTGGTCAGAAAGTAAAGTTGTCTTCCGAAAGTATTAGTTTATTTTGTCGTCAAGATGTCGTCAAGTTTAGATTATGGTTGAACGCAGATTGTCCTGACATAGTGGCATATGTCCCATTGAACTGGTATGTTCACAGTTGCTTTATTTTATCGTTATAGTCATGTTTTTATAATAACTTTTGTCTAAAAGTAAATGAGTTGAGTTTGTCCCGTTTTGACATAAAGTATATACGGCCCGATAGTTAGGAGTATATTTCCTATTTTATCCTTATTTTAATGTGGTTACTTTTGTGAGGTTATCCCTCGATAGCCCGAGATGCCAGTTTGTAGATATCTCAAATTAGATAGATATAGATTGGATATCTGGCATCTCTGGTGTTTGCAGAAACTCCTCAAGTTCCTTTAATATATTTGTGCATGCACATGTGCGTGCTTATTATATATGCAAATGGTTGTATATTTGCATTTGGTTGCAGGGCCTATACTATACACAACTTATGTATGATGTTTGTCTACATTGATGTGCCATGTCATGTTCGATGTTGATGTGCTATATGTATATCAAGAGTGTGTATTCTTATCATGATGACGTTGGTGAATAAATGCTATATGAAGACAAGGTGATATGAACTTTCCATAGACCCTGCCCACCAAGAGAATTGTCAGAGCCCATACTGCCAGGCTAACTTATAAATTTAATGTCAAGGCTCAAGGTCATTTATACTATAGAAATTGACCCACTCTCACCCTTTGACATTTTGGCGCACGAGACTCTTAATCTCGGGGTCGTCGGTTCGAGCCCCACGTAGGGCGCCACATGACAAAGGGTGATAGTGGGTCCATTTCGATAGCACAAATTTTACTCTTCTTTTGAATGTGCGTTATCTGTTTTTCTTTGAAGTGGCCACTTTTCGCCTCAATTATTATAACCATATCTACCGACTTCATAGTAAGATACGATGGACTTCAATAAACTCATCAGAGATGTCTGGAGTGCAATATATTGAATTCCTGAATTGCTACTATGGACAGAACAGAGCCCATAACAGCAAATCATGCAATAGGAAGCGAGCGCGTGAATGGCGGTGAGAAAGTGCGTCAAATGAATTTGTCTGATGTTCGTGGGTTGATTTGAATATATGTGTTTGTGGATATGTGGAGAAAACGGCAATGCTATGCTCTTGCCCTATGTTAATGAGCTTGGTGGAGTGCTGTTGTGCCAGTACATACTATCGTATGTGTGTACGGTTGTGTGTGTCTACGTAATGTGTTAGCTTGTGTATGCGTACGGGTGTGGTCTAGAGGGTGTGTGTTGTCTGTTGATGTTGTCTCTAACATATGTAAGCTCGTGTTCATGTACATACAATCAGAATGTTATTCTTTTCCTCGTGTGATTTCTCACTTGCCTTTCTTTTCATTAGGTCCTCTTGACTGCTAATTGTACATATTTTACATTCATGTACCCTGTATCTTTTGTTAAATCTTCAATACTGGAGGCAATAAAGTTATATATATTATTGTCGTATTTCTCATTCTGAAGGATGATGCTAGTTTCATTAAAGAAACTGACGACGAAAACGGTTTTCCAAGCAGAACAAACTAATTAAGGATTACTTCGTGGAAAGAACAATTTTGACAATAACCGATGACGTTATTCGCCATTATTTTGCAAAGAGGAATCTGAAACCGACGTTATATTCGTTTGTTTAAGGAGGCGCCCCATTCTTGAATTTTCAAAAAAAAAATATTAAACTATCAATTTGATGGGGAAAACAATTATCCTCTATAACCAATGTATGCTATAGTACTATAACAACACCTGTTCACCTCACAATATGAGAGATACATTCTAATTATGTGGTTTAAACTGAATAAAAACAACAATGTTCAAGGCTGGTCATTGAGTGTTTGATAAGAAATATTTGCAACAAACGCGGAGCATTGTCTAGCTTGTATCCAACTCAGTTTACTATCTGACATCATGTCTGCGAAAAAATAAATAAATCATTTTTCATTGCATATTTTAGTTTTTTGGTGGCCATAGTATTATAGCGTACTTTGGTTTTTAAAGGATAATGATTTTTTTCTTCAAGTAAATAGTTTTAAATTGAGATTAAGCGCACGTGATATGGCACGCAGTCAGCAATAATAAAGGTCAATCCACACCGGGCGCGAGCGCGCGATTTTTACAGCCGTTTTCTGTTCTGTATTCAGTAGCGGTTCAAAACGCGAGATTTTTATATTCACACCGAGCGCGACTGAATCGCTTCGTCGCGCGCGACAGTCAGGGTAGATAGTCATTTTAATGCACCATTTACAGGCAGGTGACAAATACAATGTATATTGAAATTTTAAACAGAATTTGCTCAACGTATATATGTATGGGTTTTTCAAACTCATTGTCCAATATAATATGTCAAATGGAATGGTGCATGGATTTGCGCTTCAGTTATCAGCCTGTCGCTAAAGTCATCCACCACCTTTGTTATCGCGACGACAAATGAATGTGTCGCCTTCAAATATGACAAATACGCATGGATAAACATCCTATTTGACAGCAACCCAATTATTCCGCTGGTTTGCAATAACTCGACAAATCGGCGAAGCATAAAATCACTTCTGTGATCGCTTCGTGGCCAGCGATATGGTCGTTTGCGGTGTGAATAATACAAATCGCATTGAACATATACGGACGACAGAAAACGGCGTAATAATCGCGCGCGCCCAGACACGCTTTGAATGATAGTCTCCAAACACGTTTAACTTATTTGGCCAACTGACCACTGGGACGTGTATCTAGTATATCTAGTATGTAATAATTGTGTTATATCGGTCATAACACAATCAAACGATAATGGTGCTGGGTAATTACCTTGTAATTAGGTGAAGAAAAGCCAAACAGTTTGCAAACACCAGAAATTTGAAAAAATTGAAAATGATTATTCTATTACATGCTTCACCGTCAAAAGTGCCTCAAAACTTTAGAAAATAGGTAAGTAATATCTTGTCTGGCTGAGAGTTGTACTGTGATTGACTGTACCGGAATGTTTTCAACTGTAAATAATGTATATACGTTTTCTCGTGTATAAATTATTACACAATATGTTTTAATTTTGATCTTAAACACAATTGTGTAGAAATGAGATCTGGCAGCAGCTTTAACACTTTGTGCTACAAAAGTAATTGCTGTTCAGTTTTGACACAAACACAGTGCATAATAAATTGACAACTGCTGCCAATGTCTTATGTGGTAGCCTTTGTGCGAGAGACAGAAAGAGAGAGAGAGAGAGATAGAGAGAGAGAGAGAATTAAACCATATTATGTAGACTTTATACACATTTGTTTTAAGATTATTGGATGAGAATAAAGCATTACTTACTTGTTATGCCTGTCAATTCTGGACGATATGTGTTATACTGTACACTTACTAAATAACCTCATGTATCCTTAAATTATAATTAGTAGACATCCTGGCTCTTTACAAAACTATTGTATCCATTGAACTGCGAGAACACAGGCGTGAACACTTTCCGGAAACATTTCAAACCATACTGGTCTTCTGAGATCGATATCTTCATTATGTTGTTAAATAGTTAGACAATACTTTATTCTTAGAAACCACACGATGCATTGTGTACAGAAATAATTATAAAGTTCTCTGTGTGTGGAAGATGGGAATTGTCACAGTTTTAATTCAAACTCAAAGTGTTGTTACAAAGACGCCAATTAAGCGAACATTCCGACGCCCGATGCCCTTGGTTACCACAGTGTCGGGATAATGCGCACGTCTCGGGCCTGAGCGTTACTTGAAGTCGATTGTCTAGGTTATTTTCTGATTTATATGTGCTAAATTTGACATGATTTGTATAAATGGTTCCGAAAATAGCTATTTTAAAAAGGCAGTGGTGAATTTGTGTGAACGAGTTCGAGTAAGGTGGGTACGGATAAGAGTAAAGGTTTCGCGATTTTTGTGTACGAGTTATAGCAAATAATGTAGCTACAAAATTATCGTGTACGGGTTTTCATCAATAATATAAAACAATATAATAAGGTTGGGACAATTACAATTTTCCAATGCACACCTGACAAGACGTCCAGCTACAACAAGCTGATATATTTATATGGCACTCAGTTTGAAGACCCGTTTGCTATAATAGTCCTCCCCAAAACACCATAGAAACCTCTGATATTACACATATTTAACTTAAAAGTTATTTAAAACATATTTTGGTAACTGGTGTCACTGACTCAATGTTGTGTTTGATTCCTCTGATATAATACATATACTCTGTTATTTATATACGAAAATCATTAAGTTGGGAAACTATATCAAGATGCAACCCATTTAGCTATTTAATATGTCATATATATATATATTTGTTTTTTGGTCCAGTGACCTTTCTTTCAACTCTACCCCTTGAATCTTGGGTTTAAATTTTCCAGCTGGTACCACAAGTTTTCAAAGTGATAGAAGTTTCTAACCGACAACCCTCTGATTAGTAAATTTCCAACTGATGGCCACTGCGGTCCCAAAAGTTAGACTGAAAGTAGGGTCCATTAAATCCGTAAACTATATACCCGTAAACGGTAAGTCCGTAAACTATATACCCGTAAACGGTAAGTCCGTATACTATATACCCGTAAACGGTAAGTCCGTAAAATATATACCCGTAAACGGTAAGTCCGTAAACTTTAGCCCGTAAATTAGCGCCCACACATTAGCGCCCACACATTTGCGCAACACATTACTTGATCTACACTTCAATAGTCAGTTATCAAATTGGGTGTCAATTATCAGTCGAGCTTCACTGTACTTCATTGTGAATTAAGTCACTCTGGGGGTTATTCGACTACAAACTATAAACCTGTTTCACCATAGTCACGGGTTATTGTATATGGAAATTTGGCACAGAGGATCGCCATCTTGATTGCTTTCAAAAAGAATGCAACGTTTCGTTGGTAATCTATTTCTTATATGAATAAAGAGCGTCTGACTGTGACATGGAACAGAAAAGAGCGTTCCGTGTTATTCTATTCCTGATATGGCGTTTATCTGACTTCGGCCGAAAATTTGAAAACAGCTGAAAAATGGTTGTGACTGGCAAGTGTTTTTTCAAAGTATATGAAGCCGGCATACCAATATTTCGTGCAGTCAACGACCTATCAAATCCGTCCCTCTAAATCACTTATAATAAAAGTGGAGCCGTCAGAGATAAAAAAAGTATCTCGAACCTGGCAGAAAATACGCTTATTAATATTTTAACCACTATTACCTATTCTATAATAATCAGTTGAAAATCCGACACGAAACGACATAATTAATGAGATATATACGCCTCGGAAAAACATTTTGTTTTTTTTTTCATTTTCGAGAGACTTCAGAAAGTCTCATGGCGGTCATCACGTGACAGGCGACGTCATAGACAGAGAATGCGGATGCGTTTTTTTTCGAAATGCCAGTAAGATGTGTTTGCTCAAAATTGTGGGCAACAGAATAATCGTCTATTCAAGCGACCGAAGAGACCAGGAATTGCGCGACAATGGACAAGATTCGTGTCAACAAAAATAAAATGTTTCAAACCATCAGGCACAAGTCTATTGTGCCATATACATTTCGAACCTGACTGTTTCGATAACTATGGAAAGTTCTCTATGGGTTTTTCTGACCGGTGAGTGAGAGATGTGTAGAAAATATTAATCTACACACCAGTTTAATGAACTTATAGTTCGTTTTGCTATATGCTATAAACAAAACAATAATAATTTAGTAGACCCCCCCATCGTACGCCGTAGCAATAATTGGCGTCTTAAATATAATTAATCTAGCTGTGAAGCAGTATGTACACCGAATAATATCGTGAGTGATTATGCAAACTAAAACGGACAGACCCAAATTAAATGAATGAGGGGGGGGGGGTGAAAAACATAAGCCAAATGTGTGGCGACGTCCACTTATAACGAGCAAGCATTGACTACCTGTTGACTGGCTATGTTGGGTTGGTGTGACTTGGAATGGAATAATCAAATATAAACAAACAATACATATGATTACTAAATTAGCCTGGTCGTAAAAAAACGGCCTCCCATATAAATTGGTATTAAAATTGTGTCAATTTGTGATAATGTCTGCACCTACCAAATTAGTCTATCTCTGATATTGTGAATACGTTACGTACATTATTGGGAGGGACAATGTTCTGACACTGACTGAAATTAAGAAATGTGCGAGTTGTAATGCAAAAATTAAAAATAGAAATGTTTTGTACGTCACCAGAATTATCTAGTCCACAACACGAAGTTTTGTTTCAAACAAACTGAATGACTGATCCAAATAATTATATATCACCATCCAAGAAATTTCAATATCCAGTTTCATAATGTATTGTAATCATTTGTCACACAATTGAGCATGAGACAAACGATTCTAATGAAGTCCCACGAAATCACTGCCGAAGATAACTCCATTCGTCACAATACTCAATTATAGCAAACACTTGTCCAAATGAGAAAATTCCTTTCAAAACGTATAATTAAAAACACGTTTCCTCTATGGAGTTGTATATGAAAATTCCTTCCGGTAATGACTGAGATATATAGTCGAATCACGAAGTTCAATTTCTGCGAAACTGGGGATATAATACATTATATGTTTGAAACTCGCTGAAATAAACTTCACCCAACGACGCTTCCTCGTGTTCTGGCACATGGCCATGTAATTTGTATCGCTCCACCAAATGTACTGAAATTAAGCAAAATGGTTTCACATTTGTTTTTTTTTAGACAATGTAAAATATCTTAACTTATGAACAACCGTGTGTTGTTGTAGTTTTATTTGCGCCTGGGGGGAAATAAGCCCTAAATAGATACACAGGATATATATGGTTCTGCGTTTGTTCGGATTGCACATCGGCTGTCACTGACGCCAAAGTATACTATTTTGGGTGTGGTTATCTAGCGAGTTATTTATAAACATTCCAGTCGCACAAAAGAGTATACCTGTCTCATTTCCAGCCGAGGATCGGGGAGACCCGTGGGTCATATATAGTTTATATTAAAAATATGTCAAATAAAAATATATATCAGAAAACTAATAAAATATAGAATTAGCCAGCCCATAATTTAAGGCCCATCTTTGTTCTTCGTGCATGGTGTGTGGAGGGGGTAGATGAAAACACCTAGGAATTATTGAATAAGTATGGTCCTATATATATGGTCTTACATGTTGGGGCCCTTCAAAAGCGCGTCGACCATACTGTTCTCGGTAACTCAGCCAGGCCACCGGTAAGTGCACAAGGATTTGACACCGGGGCAGTCGGTAATACATCGGTAGTTCTGGTTATCAAGTTCACACTGCTGAGAACGTTCTGCATTCACCACATCCACTTCAACACAACTAATACATTCATCATCAGTCGACAGCACCTGGCACTTCCGACATGTTCACCTGAAATGCACAAATAAAGTACCAACTGAATATTAATAGTACCAGCTGGGTTGATGAAATGTACATACTGATAATGTAGTTTTATACACGTACCAATATTAGCAGAGCTCTCAAGTTCTCAACAACCCAAGTGAGGGGTGTTGCGTTACATGTACATGCAGATGGTGTGGATTTCAACTTTGATCAAAATGTTTATGTTAGCAATTACATGCCTGGCACAACATCAGATATATTTAGTTGGAAATTTCACACCAAATTTAATGCAAAGATATGTTGAAATTATTCTCATAGTTTGACTTTCCGACTAGTTAGTCGACAATCAGTTGTGTTTAGACCAACAGCCACATATTTCCATACTTTATGTCAAATTTGGGATCGGTTAATTTTTCAACATTAAAGGTATTAGTTAGAAATTCCAAATGGACTTTTGGGAACATTGGAGGTTGGCAGAAATGCAGTTGGAATTTTATTTATGACTTTGCCAATTTTAGTTTTCTTCTTTTATCAGATTACACTAAAGACCGAGAAGAACCTAACAGAAACAAAAAGATAATACGATGAAGACTACTAGTAGATGTCATATGGTCATGTATAAACAGTATTTTATTTAATAGTGGTTTGTCGTGGGTTGGTCTATTTAGACACCTTACATGTATAAGTCCGAAATAAGAAACCAAATCATCAAAAACGTCTGCTCAGTTGACTACTATAGTAATATAGTTTCTCACAGTTCTGACATGTACTTATAGTTAACTAACTGTGAAAAACCTGGGATTTGCTTAATTAACACACTGATTGCACAAGGACTAAAGACCGAGCAGAAGATTCCCAGTCAGTGCGTTAAATCGTAAAGTCAATCTATTATATATTTTGGGAAATCTGTCTGTGTGTGTGTGTGTGACTGTCTGTCTGTTCGCGATGGACTCGAAAACGGCCGAGCCGATTTCGATGAAACTTGGTATGTGGGGGTACTTTCGGCCGGGGACTGGCATGGGCCTATTAATTTGCCCGTGCGACGTGACATTGACCTTGAAATCAGGTCATTTCAAGATCAAACGCCCGAGTATCACGGGATTTCGATGAAAATTAGTGTCTAGGGATACTTTCGTATGGGGAGTGTTGTAAGCCTATACGTTTGCCCGTGCGACGTGACCTTGACCTTGAAGTCGGGTCAATTCGAGGTCAAATCGCGACTTTTTAAGGGATTTCGACGAAATTTGATACGTGGGGTTACTTTTGTCCACTGAGTGTTTTGGACGGGTCGAGTCGTGACCCCGACCAGACCTTGACCTTCAAAATGATCAATTCGTGGTCAAATCTGGTAAAACCGGATGGATTTCGACGGGTACTTTTGTCCGGGCAGTGTTTTGGACGGGTCAAATCGTGGCCCCACCTGACCTTGACCTTCAAAATGGACACTTTTGTCCGGACAGTGTTTTGGACGGGTCAAATCGTTACCCCACCTGACATTGACCTTCAAAATGGACAATTCAAGGTCAAATCGCGCAATTCGCCGAAAAGCAGAGGTGAAACTTTCGGCCGGGGAGTGACATAGGCCTATTAATTTGCCCGTGCGACGTGACCTTGACCTTCAAATCGGGTCATTTCAAAGTCAAACGTCCAAATATCACGGGATTTCGATGAAAATTATTGTCTAGGGATACTTTCGTATGGGGAGTGTCGTAAGCCTATTCATTTGCCCGTGCGACGTGACCTTGACCTTCAAATCGGGTCAATTCAAGGTCAAATCGCGAATGTTTATGGGATTTCGACGAAATTTGATACATAGGGTTACTTTTGTCCACTGAGTGTTTTGGACGGGTCAAATCGTGACCCCGACCTGACCTTGACCTTCAAAATGATCAATTCAAGGTAAAATCGGGTAAAACCGGATGGATTTCGACGGGCACTTTTGTCGGCTACTTTTGTCCGGGCAGTGTTTTGGACGGATCAAATCGTGACCCCACCTGACCTTGACCTTCAAAATGGACAATTCAAGGTCAAATCGCGCAATTCGCCGAAAATCAGAGGGGAAACAGCCCGGACGAAGTCGGGTCCACCAGCTAGTATGATATATATCTGCTGATCGATGAAGCGATCGGTTTAATAGATATGACAGAATACAAGATAAATATTATGACATCATATTCAAGTAAGTCATATCAAACAATTAATTCTACAGATTACACCAACGATTCGATTTGCCACCTGTCTGGTCGGCAATACCTTTTTATGACATGCAAAATCATCCTTTAATAAACATGGATGCACGCCAAATAATGCATTTACACTGTATTGTGGTTATGACTTGAGGCAGAAAATAGATATTAAAAATCAAGTCGGGTGCGTTTTTCACGTTCACTACGAACTTTGAAGCCATATTTATTTTATGCCACCAACATATTTGACGTCCCTGACGATAATCATGGACGATCATAGATGCCTCAAAATGACGATGCCTGTCAAGTCGTCACCTGATTGATGATGACCCATCTAAAAACATAATCAAAATATAAATAATAAACATCGGTTAATTTCCGCACAATTGCTAAATATTATCATATAAAGTCAAAAAATAACCCAGGTACGTTTTAATTGGATTTATAAACGGTATCACTAAGAGCAAATTTTGGGACTTTATGTCCAGTAGCATGAGTATGGCACTAGCCTTGAAATAGTGTGCCTGCCATTTGCAGAATGAGGTCCCCAGAGGGTGAATTTAGTGATGCTACCTCGCATAGCGGGTTAGCGTCACCAAATTCACCCTCCGGGAACCTCATTCTGCTGAGTTGTAAGCAGAATGAGGTTCCCAGAGGGTGAATTTGGTGATGCTAGCCCGATATGCGGGGTAGCATCAATAAATTCACCCTCTGGGAACCTCATTCTGCAAATGACAGACACACTATTTCAAGGCTTGATATGGCACTGACAGTATTGCACGTGACAGATTTCTGAGTGATTGCATTTGCAATTGCAGCAAAAATGTCAACATTCAACAATGAACAGTTTGATAAATATGATTATTAGTTCACCAGTATTACAAGACATTAAATTAAACCAATAAAATTCAATAAACGATGCAATGTGCAAGTTTCTACCCTTACCATTGTTCTACACATACTGGATCACGCCGATTGATCGTCGCCGGAGAATCATCGGGTGGTGGAATCCCAATGCCGTCCTCGCCGGTGTTAGGTTCGTGGAGATGCGGGCCAATTAACATACCACCAACTGCTCTGCAAACCGCTTCGAAACGTTATTGATCCACCGTGCTCTCATCTAAGGGCACTGGCAAATCAATATCGCCTGTATCGGATTCAGAAAGCTCGTGAGCTTTCCTATCAGATGCCATGTTTTTCAGCTGTTTAGACGGCTTCCGGTTTCCCCAATCGCTGCCTATGACGTCACGCGAAAAATCGCGTGTTTTATGCAAAATAAAAACAAATACAGTGACTATTTTTATTTTTTTTTCTAAACTGACCCCCAACGCCCGATAATACAAAAAAAATGCACGCTATGTATTAACAATAGTTGAGTCAAAATAAAGGGTTAACTTTTTAAAATGGTAACTCTGACGGTTGCATTTTAAGTGTTCACAATAAATAAGGATTAACTGTCATGTGGACTGTTTTTATGGAGATGTAACGGTGAGGTAAGTGGACATAACTTGTGTAAAACCCGAAGGGTTTTACATACAAGTTATGTCCACTTACCTCACCGTTACATCTCCATAAAAATAGTCCACATGACAGTTAATCCTTATATTTATATACATTTAGCGAAAAAGCCGCTTTTGTAAATATATTTAAATCGAAAAGTGTATCGTGACAAGATCAGCCCAAAATACCCAATAGCACCCTTGGCAAAAGTTAATAGGAACAATTTCTCTTCATGTTGAAACCCGATGATGTATTAAGTCAATCCTGCGCGAGTCAAAATGCGCCCAAAGCATTACGCGTTCGTCTTTCCAAACCTAATGACGTATCGATGGTGTTATTAGCTTGGTGTTATGAGGCGTTACGCATTCACCGAGAAATAACTGCAACTAGCCACGTGGGCGCCGACCAATCAGAATGCTGGATTTAGTGATGACAACACTTATTGTGTAAATATAGCAATATGTCTTCCATATTCGTTTGTTGTATAACCTGGGTATTGGTTACATACTACTAACACACTTATTGGTCAGGGGACGCGGCTACTGGGTCCTGTTGGTCAGGGGACGCGGCTACTGCGTCCTGTTGGTCAGGGGACGCGGCTACTGGGTCCTGTTGGTCAGGGGACGCGGCTACTGGGTCCTGTTGGCGGAATTTCCAACTGCACCATCCACAAACAACCAGACCAAACCCATAGAGTTGACATACCATTGCACCAACCTTGGTTGGAACTTTCCAACTGGCATTTAAAACTCATCAACTGATGGAAATTGTCCAAAACGAAGGTTGGAAAATGTTCAACTGATGGCCAATTTTAGACCAAAATTATAAAAATTAATATGCTTTCGTTATTCTGAAAACAAAATAACCCCCTTAATTACTGTGTTGAAAATAAACAATGGAAACAATTTCAACCTTTTATATACTTGGTGTAACGTTTCCAACCAACGTTGTGTCATGAATAAAATTTCCGACTGTTCAACAAATTTACCAAAGCACCCCATGACGACACGTTCCTTTATGGAGCGTTAACAGGGAGAAGTTGGTTATCAGTATGGGTAAAATATTCATCGATAACTGTTTATTATGCAACATTGAGAGTTTAGTCAAAATTGAGTGTCTGCCAAAATGGCCAATAGTTGGAAATGTCATCCCTGCATGCCACCATTTTACTTGGAAATGGTACATTGGTCGATTATTTTTTCTATGAATTGAGAAATTAAATGTGGCTGTTTATAGAACATTTCTACATTTTGATTGAAAACTTTGTTAAAACACCTCTATGTGAAATAATTTGTAACATCAGACTTGGACTGTTTGGGAACAGCAATGGTAATGTGCATTCGAGGCGAGTTTCCTAGATATGTTGTTGTTCTTGTGGAAAGTGGAAGAGATAGACCATCTTTAAAAGGTTGCAGTTATAAATTCCAAGGTCGAAACCAATAATATAGAGCCCGATATGCGGGGTAGCATCACTAAATTCACCCTCTGGGAACCTCATTCTGCAAATGACAGACACACTATTTCAAGGCTTGATATGGCACTGACAGTATTGCACGTGACAGATTTCTGAGTGATTGCATTTGCAATTGCAGCAAAAATGTCAACAATCAACAGTGAACAGTTTGATAAATATGATTATTAGTTCACCAATATTACAAGACATTAAATTAAACCAATAAAATTCAATAAACGATGCAATGTGCAAGTTTCTACCCTTACCATTGTTCTACACATACTGGATCACGCCGATTGATCGTCGCCGACGAATCATCGGGTGGTGGAATCCCAATGCCGTCCTCGCCGGTGTCAGGTTCGTGGAGATGCGGGCCAATTAACATACCACCAACTGCTCTGCAAACCGCTTCGAAACGTTATTGATCCACCGTGCTCTCATCTAAGGGCACTGGTAAATCAATATCGCCTGTATCGGATTCAGAAATATCGTGAGCTTTCCTATCAGATGCCATGTTTTTCAGCTGTTTTAGACGGCTTCCGGTTTCCCCAATCGCTGCCTATGACGTCACGTGAAAAATCGCGTGTTTTATGCAAAATAAAAACAAATACAGTGACTATTTTTAGTTTTTTTCCTAATCTGACCCCCAACGCCCGATAATACAAAAAAAATGCACGCTATGTGTTAACAATAGTTGAGTCAAAATAAAGGGTTAACTTTTTTAAATGGTAACTCTGACGGTTGCATTTTAAGTGTTCATAATAAATAAGGATTAACTGTCATGTGGACTGTTTTTAAGGAGATGTAACGGTGAGGTAAGTGGACATAACTTGTGTAAAACCCGAAGGGTTTTACATACAAGTTATGTCCACTTACCTCACCGTTACATCTCCATAAAAATAGTCCACATGACAGTTAATCCTTATATTTATATACATTTAGCGAAAAAGCCGCTTTTGTAAATATATTTAAATCGAAAAGTGTATCGTGACAAGATCAGCCCAAAATACCCAATAGCACCCTTGGCAAAAGTTAATAGGAACAATTTCTCTTCATGTTGAAACCCGATGATGTATTAAGTCAATCCTGCGCGAGTCAAAATGCGCCCAAAGCATTACGCGTTCGTCTTTCCAAACCTAATGACGTATCGATGGTGTTATTAGCTTGGTGTTATGAGGCGTTACGCATTCACCGAGAAATAACTGCAACTAGCCACGTGGGCGCCGACCAATCAGAATGCTGGATTTAGTGATGACAACACTTAGTGTGTAAATATAGCAATATGTCTTCCATATTCGTTTGTTGTATAACCTGGGTATTGGTTACATACTACTAACACACTTATTGGTCAGGGACGCGGCTACTGGGTCCTGTTGGTCAGGGGACGCGGCTACTGAGTCCTGTTGGTCAGGGGACGCGGCTACTGGGTCCTGTTGGTCAGGGGACGCGGCTACTGGGTCCTGTTGGCGGAATTTCCAACTGCACCATCCACAAACAACCAGACCAAACCCATAGAGTTGACATACCATTGCACCAACCTTGGTTGGAACTTTCCAACTGGCATTTAAAACTCATCAACTGATGGAAATTGTCCAAAACGAAGGTTGGAAAATGTTCAACTGATGGCCAATTTTAGACCAAAATTATAAAAATTAATATGCTTTCGTTATTCTGAAAACAAAATAACCCCCTTAATTACTGTGTTGAAAATAAACAATGGAAACAATTTCAACCTTTTATATACTTGGTGTAACGTTTCCAACCAACGTTGTGTCATGAATAAAATTTCCGACTGTTCAACAAATTTACCAAAGCACCCCATGACGACACGTTCCTTTATGGAGCGTTAACAGGGAGAAGTTGGTTATCAGTATGGGTAAAATATTCATCGATAACTGTTTATTATGCAACATTGAGAGTTTAGTCAAAATTGAGTGTCTGCCAAAATGGCCAATAGTTGGAAATGTCATCCCTGCATGCCACCATTTTACTTGGAAATGGTACATTGGTCGATTATTTTTTCTATGAATTGAGAAATTAAATGTGGCTGTTTATAGAACATTTCTACATTTTGATTGAAAACTTTGTTAAAACACCTCTATGTGAAATAATTTGTAACATCAGACTTGGACTGTTTGGGAACAGCAATGGTAATGTGCATTCGAGGCGAGTTTCCTAGATATGTTGTTGTTCTTGTGGAAAGTGGAAGAGATAGACCATCTTTAAAAGGTTGCAGTTATAAATTCCAAGGTCGAAACCAATAATATAGAGCCCGATATGCGGGGTAGCATCACTAAATTCACCCTCTGGGAACCTCATTCTGCAAATGACAGACACACTATTTCAAGGCTTGATATGGCACTGACAGTATTGCACGTGACAGATTTCTGAGTGATTGCATTTGCAATTGCAGCAAAAATGTCAACAATCAACAGTGAACAGTTTGATAAATATGATTATTAGTTCACCAATATTACAAGACATTAAATTAAACCAATAAAATTCAATAAACGATGCAATGTGCAAGTTTCTACCCTTACCATTGTTCTACACATACTGGATCACGCCGATTGATCGTCGCCGACGAATCATCGGGTGGTGGAATCCCAATGCCGTCCTCGCCGGTGTCAGGTTCGTGGAGATGCGGGCCAATTAACATACCACCAACTGCTCTGCAAACCGCTTCGAAACGTTATTGATCCACCGTGCTCTCATCTAAGGGCACTGGTAAATCAATATCGCCTGTATCGGATTCAGAAATATCGTGAGCTTTCCTATCAGATGCCATGTTTTTCAGCTGTTTTAGACGGCTTCCGGTTTCCCCAATCGCTGCCTATGACGTCACGTGAAAAATCGCGTGTTTTATGCAAAATAAAAACAAATACAGTGACTATTTTTAGTTTTTTTCCTAATCTGACCCCCAACGCCCGATAATACAAAAAAAATGCACGCTATGTGTTAACAATAGTTGAGTCAAAATAAAGGGTTAACTTTTTAAAATGGTAACTCTGACGGTTGCATTTTAAGTGTTCATAATAAATAAGGATTAACTGTCATGTGGACTGTTTTTAAGGAGATGTAACGGTGAGGTAAGTGGACATAACTTGTGTAAAACCCGAAGGGTTTTACATACAAGTTATGTCCACTTACCTCACCGTTACATCTCCATAAAAATAGTCCACATGACAGTTAATCCTTATATTTATATACATTTAGCGAAAAAGCCGCTTTTGTAAATATATTTAAATCGAAAAGTGTATCGTGACAAGATCAGCCCAAAATACCCAATAGCACCCTTGGCAAAAGTTAATAGGAACAATTTCTCTTCATGTTGAAACCCGATGATGTATTAAGTCAATCCTGCGCGAGTCAAAATGCGCCCAAAGCATTACGCGTTCGTCTTTCCAAACCTAATGACGTATCGATGGTGTTATTAGCTTGGTGTTATGAGGCGTTACGCATTCACCGAGAAATAACTGCAACTAGCCACGTGGGCGCCGACCAATCAGAATGCTGGATTTAGTGATGACAACACTTAGTGTGTAAATATAGCAATATGTCTTCCATATTCGTTTGTTGTATAACCTGGGTATTGGTTACATACTACTAACACACTTATTGGTCAGGGACGCGGCTACTGGGTCCTGTTGGTCAGGGGACGCGGCTACTGAGTCCTGTTGGTCAGGGGACGCGGCTACTGGGTCCTGTTGGTCAGGGGACGCGGCTACTGGGTCCTGTTGGCGGAATTTCCAACTGCACCATCCACAAACAACCAGACCAAACCCATAGAGTTGACATACCATTGCACCAACCTTGGTTGGAACTTTCCAACTGGCATTTAAAACTCATCAACTGATGGAAATTGTCCAAAACGAAGGTTGGAAAATGTTCAACTGATGGCCAATTTTAGACCAAAATTATAAAAATTAATATGCTTTCGTTATTCTGAAAACAAAATAACCCCCTTAATTACTGTGTTGAAAATAAACAATGGAAACAATTTCAACCTTTTATATACTTGGTGTAACGTTTCCAACCAACGTTGTGTCATGAATAAAATTTCCGACTGTTCAACAAATTTACCAAAGTACCCCATGACGACACGTTCCTTTATGGAGCGTTAACAGGGAGAAGTTGGTTATCAGTATGGGTAAAATATTCATCGATAACTGTTTATTATGCAACATTGAGAGTTTGGTCAAAATTGAGTGTCTGCCAAAATGGCCAATAGTTGGAAATGTCATCCCTGCATGCCACCATTTTACTTGGAAATGGTACATTGGTCGATTATTTTTTCTATGAATTGAGAAATTAAATGTGGCTGTTTATAGAACATTTCTACATTTTGATTGAAAACTTTGTTAAAACACCTCTATGTGAAATAATTTGTAACATCAGACTTGGACTGTTTGGGAACAGCAATGGTAATGTGCATTCGAGGCGAGTTTCCTAGATATGTTGTTGTTCTTGTGGAAAGTGGAAGAGATAGACCATCTTTAAAAGGTTGCAGTTATAAATTCCAAGGTCGAAACCAATAATATATCATCCTCTGATCATGCCCGTCCATGTGCAACACATAATACGACATAACATAACTGGTGAACATTTTACTTGTCAACATAGGTTTATTTAAGAGTCGTTCCGGAATATCCGGTAGACCTTTTCTTTTATAATCGACGATTCGACATTCATTTTATTTTCCTGTAAAATTCCGCGACACCACGCTGCCCACAAGCTCGTTCATCATGGAGCGATATTTTCCCGCTGTCGACTCCGTGATTTTGAACAAGAGTCGGTAGCGGTGACATCCGAACGGTCTTTGGACATGATCGGCCATCTCATTTCTGAAAAAAAAATGGAAAAATAACGTTAACTTGCATAAAATATAATCCTGGAAGTAATAAATGTTTTAAAAAGTCGGCCAGATGGATCAAATCGGTTGAAAACCCATCAGATCCATCAAATTTCACAGGCCGTTGTATGTCATGCTATATTCCATGGTTATATTCTGTCCGACGTGTCCTAAATTCAAGAAAACATTCCAATTTTGGAAAACTTTAACACCGAGTCAGTTGGTACTCAAAACGTGTTGCTCGCCGCAACAACGGGTACTTGTCACCGAGTTGTTTGTCCAAATGTTTTTCAATAGACGTTTTTTGAAGAGGCTGTTTTTTGAGAATTATGCATCAGACGAAGCTGTTAACACCATGTGTTGTGTGGCACACCTTATATAATGTATTATGGTAAGTTTTATCCGTTTGGCGCCTGTTGTGATTCGTAAAAAGAGCGATTGATACTGTTATTTCCATTTTCGTTGCAGTTGTCACTGAACATAACGAGATTATTCTAACAAAGCAAACATATCAGATTATCCATACACACGAATATTGGAATGGATTTATTTTCGTAATATTAAACCGGAAATAATTATAAATAAAATGCTTATAAATAAATAAACTCACATTTTCTTGACACCAAAACATTGACCAGACGACCGGATTTCCGTGACAATAGGTACTCCTCCGTCTTGGTGATACGCGGGTGACCGGTGTGGTACCGTGACCACGAAGAGGTCGAAGCGGTCCAAACATCAATCAATATAAGGTTATATTATTTCACGACATGCAATGGGCGGTTGGTACTGTACCCCACAATAAGTATTGATAGTGCACCTCGGTTAGTGAGGGCTCATGCCATATTAGCAGGATGTATGTCCAATTCTGAGGCAAAATCTAGTTTATTGCGGGTATGACAGTCTGCGTCTATATTCACGCGGCACAACTGTTTTGACTATTATATATGTTTATTCTCTCCTCCAATATACATGGTACAGAGACAGATTACAATAACAATACCTATCCCCTGTCACGTGCGGATAACAATTTATATTAAATGGTAATGCATATTTACTTAAAATGTACGTTAGTTTTAGACGATTCGTTGCATGTACTTCATAAAATTTGCATGTGTGTGTTATCAGGACGTGACAGGGGATTTGATAAAAAAGCATAAGGTGGGTAAGTGTATCGGTTTTGATAGGTTTCAGGCTGCCTCCTGACAGGTGGTTGCTACCTGTTCCTGTTTCAACATGGAGAACAGGTAGGCGTTGCTAATATACATCTGATCATACTACAGGTTTTTTTCATAACTGATGGTCTCGAATTTGTTACAAGCATTTTCAATTTTCTCAAGCTATATTCGGTTCTAGAAAATACCGGGAATAATAATTCTCTTGAATGGTTAAGACAAGGGCAATCTATTAAATAGTGTAGTTCATCTCCAATTTCATTTTTGTCGCATCCTGAGCATAAACGTTTATCTTTAGGGATATTATTCCAACTACCGGATTCAATGGGTAAATTATGGTTTCGTGTTCTAAATCTTGCGAGCGTGTATATATCTTTCTGACTTTCTGCGTACAGGTAATTTTCGAAAATGAATTCATCTTTTATTATGGAATAAAATTGACCTTTACGTCATAAACTGATATCAATATGCCACCCTTGAATAAACTGGTCCCTCAATATTTGTGCAACTTGTACATGTATTCCGTCTCTGTTCAAATTTAGATTCTGATCATTCCAAACATCTGACATACCACAATAGTCCAGAATACCTTTAACAGCTGATAACCAGGGCGACAGAAAAGTAGCGTCTTGAAATGTACTGTATAAGAGTGAATATAATGAGTTAGATGGTTTCATATTATTGTGAGATATGAGTGAAGTCCACAATTTGATAAGTCTTGATTTAAAGATAATTTCAATGGGATACCGCGCGGTTTCACCTTACACCATAAATGATTCAGCGACCAATTTCACCATTCAGCGCCTTGACAACCACGGTGCAACGTCATATTAACGATTCAGCGACCAAACTGATGTAGAACAAACAACAATAAATATAAAGAAATGACTATTCAAGAGTTCAACACTAGACGGTCAGCGCACCAATTCATAATCATAGACACAAATAGACCGGTTGTTTTGGTTTTACACACAATACGGTGTGAAATTCGTCTTTAGTGTTGAGATAATCTATATAATGTCCTATTATGTTGAGACGAAACCAAATAATAACATATCCATAAGGCGTTGGTGATTATTCACAAATAAAGTTCACATCTGTTGTGTGATTGATCGCTTGATGGCCACACTTGCGAGGGGTACCATAGCACTCAATTGGCAACACCGAATATGCGACCGTGCCAACGACGAGTGCTCCAGCATTTGATAAGTCGTTTTCTAATGAAAGTCATGCTAGATAGACATTCACACAGGAGTCACACGTTGTTATTTTGTCTGACATATGCAGACAGTATCATGGCACGTCAATCACATGAGCTTACGGATACGAGATTAAGACTCGTTTATTTGGAGCCAGATGATGGATCATGGAAGTAAAGTATGTGTCGAATCGTATATTGTACAGGTAGAAATCTAGTTGTATATGTTAACCAAATCAGGTATGTGGGTGCCTGACAAGGTAACACATCTGTTTTATAGGTTAACCAATACAGGTAAGTGGGTGCCTGACAAGGTAACACATCTGCCCCGGTCAACAAAAATCACACCTAGCCCTCCGAAATAACAATAACAAGTCAGAATGGAGCACTGGCTGACGGACCTTACGGCCTTTCTGTTTGTCAACAGAAGTAGAGTGAAAGAAATCATGAAAAAGAAAGGGGAGGTTGTCTGCTAGGCATATTAAAGAAGATTCGAGGCTAAATGTGATGATGACCAAGGTCCCAATTTCTCGCAGACAAATTGCTCCTCGCTCTGATGACATGAATGTTGAGGTGGAAGCTGGATCCCGGAGCGGTTTATTGGAATTTTGAAAATAGGTTTAGAACGTACCCCATAAAAACAAGATTCATTTAATGCCAAAAGTAGAATTATAAATTTTAAAAAAATACTCCCAATGAGTTAAAAAAGATGCCAAAATGTTTTGATAAGACCATCATCAGTTGCAGTTTGCTGACTATATGCCCATGCTAACTGCATGTCACATAACGTGTCGAATCGTATATTGTACAGGTGAAAATCTAGTTATCTAAAATATAATTCTTTCGCACTGTCAAGATTTGCATCCAGATATGGCATTGCTATGATAATTATTTCCACTCGGCTTAATTGTTAACCCATTTGAATTATGCACACACTGGTCAGATCTACCCCATTGAAAAACACTACCACACCAATACATACCATATTAATAATATACCGGCAAATGGCGTATTTATTTATTTTTATTTAAAAAAAGTGTTGCTCGTTACTTTCAGTTTCAGATACCCACACCCATCGCCTCGTTCAAAGAATTTTCATATAAATACCTTTATAACAGTATCTCACCGGTCAATACTTTCTTGGCGATATCTTTATACCCGCTAATCAGAATATGACTAAAATAGCTAATAACTCATGTTATAGTGAGTGGTGACATTTTCGAATAAACAAGTCAACCATCCCAAAATTACAAAACGTGCACTGGGTTCACTAAAATGGAAGATGTTCAGGTAAGCTGTGTATTTAGTCATGCATAGTTCAAATGTCAGAATGCTTTACTTGTTAGTGTATAATACACACACGGTTTCGGTATTCTGTGAAGCCTTTATCAACGTTATATACAATTATGCCTGACTGACAACATTTACATGTACGTCAACGTCGCACTTAAACGCCGTCATACTGATTGATAATTTATACTGGTATGTCTAAAATAATCAATCAGTTGTGTCACTGCATGTTGCGCTTCATGAGCGTGCTTTATAGATTTTGCGATATTTAGAATAGTAACCAACTCTTAAAACAGTCATGGATCTTGATGAGGAACGGATTATAGCCACCACGCAGTAGAGTTACTGGGTGGTTAATTCTTCCATTTAATTTCAATATTATAGCCTATCTTATATCACCTTGAGAAGTTTGAACTAGTCTCATATAAACCTGTCTATATTGTTTAAATACGAAACGGCATCGGTTTGTCATACCTTAGTTCCATATTGTTCCATGTGACACGAAGTCTCATAACGTACAGTGGCTCAGAAAGTTTCAATATTGAAAGAGAACAAGACGGTACTAATAAATTCTAAGTGTTCTAAGTGCAAAACTCGACATGTTTTGACAACCTGCCCTAAAATAAATGTGAGTTATAAAATGTAATTTGCAAATTCGGCAACACAATTTAGGTCCGTGGTGTTCTAATTGTAAAATATCGTACCCCATGGCTGCATTCCTTACCAAATTGGATGCAAATATAATTATTTGTGAATTAATTTTAATTTATAATACTAGCTGACATGTATCTACCTAGTTATCTCAGAATATCCACTGTGAACCAACCAGTGTGATCGTAGCAACAGTTTAATCTTTTAAAGTCGATTTACTCCAAATCACAAAAAGTGCACTTAGGAAATATTGGAACTCAGGTCGCGCCCTAACACCTGGGAATCGAAATACTCTGTATAGTTAATGTGGCGTTCTCTAAGCATGGGTAAAACTCAAATGGTGCACGCTCACTTATGCTGACTCATATGTTAAACAGCTGTGTTTCCTCAAGATAACATGAAATTGACATTTGTTATAATAAGCGCATCAATATTTGGTAATTCTATGAACATATTAACAATCAACAATAACTTCTAATGCAATGAACATATTTACATTTAGTAAACAGTTATGTTCACAACATGCTTTAAAAGTTTGTACATGTTTTGGGTGGTGCGCCTGCTTCTTTTCGCAAGGGTTCTTACTTCATAGTTTCGTTGGAACCAATCGAGTTCTTTTCTATAAATTTTGAAATAGTCGGAATCAGAATCAGAATAAAATCGGAATCAGAATCAGAATCTGGAATACGACGAAATAACGATTACGGTCTGTTCGTTTATAGATTCTGGTCTGTTCATTTACCGATCCAAATTGTATGGAGTATAATCCGTAATCTGAATCTGGATTCTCACATCAAATAACCACTCTGGTTTTCCTGATATAGAGCTGCGTATTTACTATGTATTCTTTTACAAGATTAGTTTTCTCGTATGGTAACTTATCTTTGGTGCGTACCACGCCACGCAACAAGGAGGAGAGGTAAGAAGATTTGTCTAATATATGCTGAAGTTCGCTAGTTTTCATCTTCGTAGTATTTTTTCCTTGTTTCTCACCTTAAGTAGACAAAAGCAGCATTAAATTGGGTACAATTTGCAATAAAACTACTTTCCTTAATATATTTCCAAAGTCTGAATGCTTCAAATGTATCTTATAGTGCAAAACATTCTATTTCGGGATACTATTGTTCAATATCTCGATAAATGTCCAATTTCGGTAGTTCTAAATCAATGCACAATCCGTTCATGTTTTCGGCAAACTGTTTAGTGTTATCTGGATACCACATTTCTAATGCGGCAAGTTGATGTTCTTCGCATTCGCCCGAATAATTCAAGATATTTTCCATATGTTCAGTTAAGATAATCATGTGTCTGCATTTGACGTCACAAGTTTGTTATTTAAGTGTCGATATTACTAAACATGCTATGAAAAAGTTGTTAACCGCCGCAATTTCTGTAGCATCACACAAGTTCGTTCCATCTTCTTTTGTGTTTTTGAATGTTATTTACAAATATGATTGATTCACATCTATCCCTTGTTCAGTTTGAGATGGAAATGGAAATTCTATCGGCGCCGAGTTATTCAGATAAGCAATCGGAAGATGTTTTGCCCATTATGATTCCAACATCGTTATCATTGTTGGCGGAACATCAGCCCAAGATAACGCTCGCTTGTTGCATTCGCATGATCCATTTTGCATCATCGAGTTTAATCAAATAAATCGAGAGAACGTTTTGGTTTCTTCAGAGGTGTTTAGTCGACTCAATCAATTCTATGTCATTTGCTTGCGAGAAGAATTATATTTAAAGACTGATTTTTAAAGAATGATCGATTTATGCGTTTTGGTGCAGACGTTTTCTTTATGGTTCATCTTCCAATGCTTCTTTACCCTTCTTTTAAATATACGTCTTTTGGACTATTAGCATGATATCTTTGGCTGCAGCAATCTGACAAATCCGTTTCAGAAACGATTCTACTGTTCTCATTGCATATTTTAAAAGTGAACCAATTCCATTTACATATTGCATGGTCTCACCTCTATACACCGGGATCACCATAAATGCATATTTCTTCAGAATCGGAAGTGCAACTTTACCATAGACTTTTCCACCGGCAAACCGGTTTTCCAGTACCACCCCTTACACACACCTTTGATACTGGTATATATAATGAATGTTTTGGAATTCATGCGTGATAATGTTGACCGTCATGTATTCTTTTAGTCTCGAAAAATGTCGCTCGTAATAGTGGTGCCTCAACATCACTAACAATTGTATACTCAGAAATATTACCATAAACAAAATAATGATTACGGTCAGCATTCAAGTCAACTCCACAATTATGGAAATGTTATCTAAGGAGAAGAAAAATATGTGATAGAATTTGAATCTTGTATGTAGCGAAGTTGACACAAAAGAACTGTGGAAGGCAAGAGGCAAACTTTGGTCGAAATATTGGAATTTAGAAGAATACACAGGAAAATTAAACAGTGGCAAGTTTGCGAAAATTGGCAACATCTTTTTGCACACAAGGAAGTAATATCATAGTTATCGACAATGTTTTTGGTAGATGACATGGCAAAGCTTGTCGAATATTTTCCTTGTTTTTGTCCACAATAATCAGTTCTCTCATTCTGGGCGGTCTCTGGGCACCAAATAAGTCCATGTTCAACTTACCAGGTGAAAAAGACAATAGGAAAATACTTGCATTCATCATCATTCGTTTGGCACAGGAATCGCGAAAATCCATAAAATCGTCCATCAAATTTAAGTTGAAAATGAATAGAAATATAATTACCGATTTTGGGAAGCGCAAAAATGGACCATCAATTCTTCACTGGGTGCGAACTGCGATTTGAGAAATGGTTCGCGTCCGATAAATGCTACGGTTCAGGTACGAAAATGTTATGGTTCACATGCGAAAAAAGACCAATGATGTCAATAAAAGACACAACAATGGTGAGTTCATGGATATAAAGCAGTTTTCCCTCATATGAGATTTCACAATATTTGCTATTCGGTTTCACTGCTTCTGAAAAAAATTTGTTTTGACAATTATGCTTCACCGTTAGTTATCCAAAACAAAAAGCAGTTTATCACTAAACGATCGACGACTGGTACGCAGTGAGTGTCATGAAGTGTCACCACGAATATAGAAAAATACCTAAGTCACGATCGGAAAACTTTCATTGATCGAGTTTGATTATCGAGCGTAATGATGACAAAAAATATATTTGCTCAGATTCACATATATCACAATTATAAGAAGCAAATGCATATATTCTACGGTTCGCTCAAATCAAACCCTGCAGTTGGTAGGTACCAACTTTTAATAGGGTACAGTTCCTACCTTGGAAAATAAGTTTTTTGGACTTTTGGAATCATTTTCCAATGTATTGATAATGCAATGGGTTTCTATTGATATATCAGATACGCCCGACCCGTAATAACTTGACCTGAAAGGTATTGTATTTGCATATATTACAAAAGGGATCGGAGCACAAGTTTTCTCAACTTTTGAAGGCCCTCTCCCAATATAAATGATTAAAGATACAAATTGTTTACAAGACGACAGCTGAACATATTTACATGCATGATTTTGTGATTTTTATGGTGCTTGGTGTAGTGCCTTCCAGCGCTTATTGCTATATGTGTTATGGATGGTTTGGTAGCTATAACATTTGGTGGAGTTTGTGTGATTCCTTGTTCGTTTTAACTAATGTCGGAGCAGGGATTTGTGCAACGGGGTATTTTAATAACATATATTAGTCAAGTGTTAGTCAGCTACTCTGCATGGAAGGTAGTACATAGGTAGATCAACAATAGTGAACTGGTGGGGGAGTAGGCCCTTAAGTGGGGAGTCAGTAGATTACCAAACTGCGTAGTTCTTATATACTACAGCGATTTGCAGTCCTTCCTTCTGAATATATATTTGTGTTTAATTCAGTTATCGAAATGTTTCGTTGCTACAATATATTGCTGAATTATATCGAACAGTTTCTTATTACTTTGGGACGAGATATATGGTATTTCGAAAAAAAAACGTTTATATTTAAAATTTGAAGGCTTTCACGAGTCAATTTATCAGCGAAGACGGCACACTCAGACTGATACAAGGGGCAGCTAAAGAACAATATGAAAGTCATCTTCGGATGGATTTCCACAGAAGCACACAGGGCTGTCGGACATATAATTGTTAATCCCGTAATAACAACCTTATACTATTGTTCTTATATATCATGTGAAAATTTACAGACACTAGGTGTATACACTATATACATTAGATTGTTAACTATAAAACAGGTGTGTATATAAACTAATGGCATGATGGACATTTCATAACACTACGTATATTTTAAATTAGTTGATGCATGATGTATATCTGTGACGTTATAGTTTGTCAGCCACTATATGTGCAAGGTACAAAACAAAACCGTTCATTATTCGGTACCATTTATCGTAAAAGTATAACGTTTTGTACGAAATGCACGGGTTGTACTTGCGCAAATGTCTACACACAGATCACAATGTACACGGGTGAGTTTTAACAGGGAGAGTCTAATCTCCAACAAATTTAGTGGACAGCTTATCTAATGCAAATCCTTAATAAAAGGTAATCAAGTTAATTGTGTATTAGCAAAAGGTGGTCAGGTTAATTATGTACTAACAAACTGTAGTAAAGTTAGGTATGTAATAAAAAGGTAGTCAAGTTATAATTATGATAGTTTTAGATAGTTTTGATCCCTACGATATTACACGGGGCCTCTAACTGGCATTGGCCGCGGGGATAACTTCATTCCAAGTTGTCATCATATTTCCCAAATGGGTGAACTTAGTTACAAAAATAATTTTAATATATACATAGAAATCACACGGAGTAAGTCAGCAAGACTAATTTAAAGTGGTCTGATAAACGATGATATATTGGATGGTCCTCTTTGAAATAGGATAGAAATTTCGATTGCTATGCCCCCTCCATCTGCAGAAGGTATTATTTTAATTCGGTAGGCCTAAGATTAGGAGAATAGATATTCGTCATTAAAAAGACATGCCCAGCGAGAGAGAAAGAGAGAGGGAGAGAGAGAGAGTGAGAGAGAGAGAGGAGAGAGAGCGAGAGAGAGAGAGAGAGAGAGTGGGAGAGACAAGCGTGTTTTCGGACCTGAAGCGCAGCGATTTTCATGTGGTCATTTCGTGAGCTAGACACAGCTTTTATTGGAATATGAACTTTCTTTCAGTATAAATAATGAGCTTTCAATATCGCATATTTCATAAAATGTTTAATTCGATGCGAGTATGAACATTTAATTGACTAATTTAAAGTAGTCTGATAAGCGATGATATATTTGATGGTCCTCTTTGAAATAGGATATAAATTTCTATTGCTATGCCCCATCTATCAGCAGAAGGTATTATTTTAATTCGACAGGCCTAAGATTAGAAGAATAGATATTCTTCATTGAAAAGACATTCTCAGAACTGTCTCAGACAGCGAAATTCGAAGTTCACATCGACACGGAACAGTAGCGAAAATATCGCAAGCGAACATAGAGAGAGTAGCGAACACAGAGAGAGTAGCGAACATAGAGAGAGTAGCATGTTTTCGGACCTGAAACGATTCGGGAGCTAGACACAGCTGTTATTAGAATATGAACTTTCTTTCAGTATGAATAATGAGCTTTCAATATCGCATATTTCATAAAATATTTAATTCGATGCGAGTATGAACATTTAATTGCATGCATTTTTTTACAAGATAAACCAATGGGGAAACAGTCACGACTTTATACTCCAGCCTCAGTACACAGTTACTCTATAATGTAAGTATTACCTTCAGTAGTCGTCACGATTCAGTTTGAGGTTGCGAACAATTTCTCATGTCCCAGTTAGCACCCCGTGTTCTTATAATTAGCTCATAGGTGGGATATAATTATTTGTGTGTGTGTATATATAGCGTACCCTGGTAGTTGTATGGTGTGAAATAGGATGAGGCATCTTTAAAAACACAAATATTATATATATATTTTTAAGAAACAAAATTTAATTTCAAAGAGTTCATTAATTAATAATTTCACCTTATAGAAAAAATCTGTTTAGGTGACCCAGAAACGACAGGCGCAGTCAAAACTAGTGTTACTGAAAAGTCAATTGGATTCAATTAAATTTATATAGATACATGTAGTACAGACAATATATATATGACATCAAAATATTCAATTATGACATATAATAACAATAAAGTTCACACGAAGAATACATGAGTGATATTTTTGGGAATTAAACTGAATTGAATAAATTCGGTTGCTAAGGACAGTGTGGTATGCAATTGGTGTTCCCATATACTCCGGAAAGCAGAGGAGTTCGAAGCGTTCGCGAACTGTTACTGTACCAGTACATGTAACATAAAGGTACATCGTGCAATGTGTTGCATTCGACGTCGACAGCGTTGCTGAGTCCAGATTCAGATTAGGGATTGCACTCCATGCAATGTGGTTCGGTAAGCGAACATACCTTAATCGATAAAGGAACAGACCGTAATAGTTATTTGGTCGTAATACAGATTTTGAATCTGATTCCGTAATGTCCTAAAGTAGGTCGCAAATCGTTGACTCCACGTTGTGTAACGCTGGTTCGGACACAGTTTAGAGGTTTCACAATCATTTATTGAATCCATAATATGGTGCATGAATATAGGTAAACCACAACAATTCCTAATATCAAAGCAGTTAGAGATTTCACCTGAAAGTCAGTTGTGGGGCTGTTCGGTCCCTTCCAGAACGTACGACCAAAAAGCGCCGGTCTTAGCCGACGTAAGGGTTTTATTTCACCTTTTGCTTCCATGTCAGATGACACGACATAAACCTACGATATACTTCTTAGACCAGTAATGCAGCATGGTGTATTCACGTGGTCTGCATTGATCCGCTCCACTCACATATTGATTTGGTTGTAACTGGTCCCAATTCATTACTCTTCTAAGACTTTCAGGCGAAATATTAACCCCGCTATTCCACTATGGTACACACCTCCCATTTTTGAGTTGAATTACTTAAGTAAACTGACAACTCCGCCGGTGATCATTCGGTTTCGTTGATATAGTTACACGGAAATATAAAAATGCCCTTATCCAACTGTTAGTTCTCTAGAATCCCCTTCAGTACTCAACTACCATATAGCCTGTCGAATAAAGGTTTGACCTAGAATAAATTTGGACTAAATTGGTTTGTATACCATTTTGAAGAGAAATATATCCTCTATAACATATCCAAAATCCGCTAAAATCCGCTTTGAGCAATTTTTGTAATTCAAGATGGCGTCCAAGATGGCTGCCATTTCCGTTAAATCAGTTCTACGCAATTATAGTGAGAAAATCTTGTCATATGTATACACTGGTATACATTTATGTGAAGCTAAGACATAACCCCACCGTTGTATTCCAAAATTGGAACTCCCCGTCATAAATGGCCGCCAAAATGGCGGCCGGAAGTGGAAATGTTTACGTATTTTACTAATATCTTTAAGATAAGTTTCTAATGTTTGGAACTGGTTGAGAATTTTGACTTTATTTTGTATTTAACATCTTAACTGACCATTGGATCAAAGAAATATGCTATTCATGGGCTCCCAACCCCTTCCGATCGCTAAACAATTCGATTTTACAGAACGCGGTATAACATAGCACAAAATATCACCATTGGGATTCTAGTCATATTTCATCAAAAAATTGGAAGAGCTGTGCAATGTAAGTAATGCTTTCTACTTTTTATGGATATTCCAACTCAATGTTACAAAAATCGTCACTTTGGGTCAAAATGGCTTCCAAAATGGCGGCCAAAACATGGAAAATTCTCAATATCGTCCCAGTGTGCCATGCAACTTCTTATAAGCTGTTGTTGATGCACACAGTTGACTATTCTGTCTTATATACATTGAACACCAACATTTATGATGCACATTGGTTAACTGTTACCATTGAAACCACTAAAATCACCAGAAATATTCATTTTTTTCTGTCACAAACTTTGCATCAACATCGGCAAAAAATCACTGTTCAGGTTTGAAACATTTTTTGGAAATGGAAATTTCTTTGGTATCAGCGATGTTTATTATTTTGATATGTGCTAACTGTGTCACACTGATGTGTTTTAGACAATATTGCTGAAGATGGCTTGCAAAATGGCAACCAAATTTGGTAAAATGTTGATTTGTCACATATATTCCTAACATTATTCACTGCTGTTCCGAAAAGGTAGCAGATTGTGACTCACTTGGTTATTAAAAATGCTACTTAGTCAACTAAATGTGATATTCTGGTTGTCCCAGAACCTTAATAGGCATGGAAGTTCATTAAGGGGTGCAGTATGGATTTTGCCGAACATTTCTTTTGGGATTCTGTCCATGTTTTTTTTAACTGGAATGGGCAGAAAGTTGAAACGGAACTGAGAGGGATCATAGTATGTGGCTACTCTGGCCCGTTGTAATCAACATTGATCAACTTAATATATTGTGTATGTCTGTTGAATGTATGTTTATAGGTGAGGTGAGTATGTATACGGGGAGTTATTGTATTCATGAAAGATATGAATAGTTGTACAATGTATGACTATATGGTCATGTATGTGGTGCCACGTTGAGTTGTATATGTATATAAGGAGTAGATTATCGTCATGACCGTCATGTGTGAGGTGAACATGTATGCAGGGAGTTGTTGTCTGGCCATTGAAGTGGTGTATGTGTATAGCGAGATTAGCTACATTGTCTATCTTTCTGTTGTGTATGTATATATGGAGTGACTGTGTGGTCATGGGTGGGATGTACAGGTGTACATTGGGTGGCTGTATTGTCATGGGTGGGTGTATATGTATACACGCGTTTGCTGTATGATAATGGATGGGGTGTATGGATAAATATGGAGTGGTTGTATGGTTATGGGCAATGTGTATATGTGTACATGGAATGAATGCAGGGTCAATGTTGTTGAAGTGTATATGCATACCTGGAGTACAGTTTGATGGTCACTGGCGGGCTTGTGTATATAGATCGTGACATCATGGTCATGGGTGGGATGTACATGTTTATCTGTTGTGGCTGTATTGTCACTGCTGTGTAGCGGTATACAGTGAATAGCTGAATGCTCGTGGATGTGGTGAGTAAGAATACAGCGAGTGGCTGAATTATCATGGTTGAGCTATAGGTTTGCAAGTCTGAAGTGTACGAATGGCCGTGTGTGTGTGGGGTATAGGCATATCTAGAAGGACTGTATGGTAATTGTATAAGGTATATATACACCTGGAGTGACTATGGTTATAGGTTAACCAATACAGACAACCAACCGATACAGGTAAATATTGGCTTACAAATATATGTAAGTGGGTATCTGACAAGGTGACACATTTGTCCGCGTCAACGAAAATCACACATAGCCCTCCAGAAGGACAATAACAAGTCAGAATGGAGCACTGGCTGACGGACCATAAGGCCTTTCCGTTTGTCAGTATAGGCATAGTGAAATAAATAATGGCTTATATCCTATCCTATTCCTCACACAATGATAGTGGTACATAAATGTATGGATGGCAAAAGAAAGGGGAGGATGTCTGTTAGGCATACTACAGAATATTCGAGGCTACATATATGATTACCAAGGTCCCTTATTTCTCGCAGACAAATTGATCCCGGTTCTAATGACATGAATGTTGAGTTGGAAGCTGGGTCCTGGAGCAGTTTAATGGAATTTTGAAAATAGTTTTGGAACGTACCCCACAAAAACAAGATTTTATTTTATGCCAAACGTAGAGTTTAGACATTTTTGGAAATTACTCGCAATGAGTTTAAAAGATGCCAAAATGTTTGGATAAGATCAACGTCAGTTGCAGATCGCTGACTATGTGCCATACTAAGCAAATGTCACTTTACGTTTCGACTCATTACCTGAAAGACGCCAGCCCTTGTATATCTTGCATGGCTATATTGCCATGATGTGGCCAATATGTATATATGGATTGCCAAAATTAATGGTGGGTGAATTGGTATACAGGGAGTGACTGTATGGTCACGAGTGTGGTTTATGAGTATACAGCGAGAGGCTGACTTGTCACGGTGAGGTCTATATGCACGTTTGGAGTGTATGAATGGCCGTGTGTGTGGTGTGGGACATTGGTATATCTAGAAGGACTGTAACGCCATTGGTGAGGTTTATATGTATACTATATATACATATAATGAATCTATGGTTTTGGGTTGGGTGTATATGTATATTTTGAGTGGATATATGACCATGTGTGTCGCAAATATATATGCAGGGAGTGACTTTATGACCACTGGTGAGGCAAATATGTATACAAGAAGTAATGTACAAAATGTATGCTCATGAATGTGGCGATAATATATATCGAGAGAGACTATATTGTCATCGTTTGGATGTATATCTTGAGTGCCTATATGGCCATGCATGTGCCAAATATATGCATGTACACGGAGTGACTGTATTACCAATGGTGAGGCGAATATGTATACAGGATGTTACCGTATGTTCATGAATGTAGTGCATAGGTATAAATGTCGTGAATATATGGTCATGGGTGAGGTGTAGGAGAATATCTGGTGTGCCTGCATCTTTACTCATGGCTATATGGCCATGTGTTGGGTGTATGGGCATATCCATGTGTGGCTGTGTAGTAGTAGGTGAGGTGTATGTGTATATAGCGAGTGACATATGTCCATTTATGTGGTGTTCATGTATATATGGAGTGACTGCATGGTCATGTGTAAGTTGCACTGGTGTACCTTTGGGTGACTATCGATTTCCTATCGCTATTACTCAAGGATATGTTAACCGATAGAGAGATCATATCAGAGTGTCTCTTAATGGCGTTTGGTATGCAATACGAATGAAACGGTTTTCATGAAAATAGTATATAAGTTAATACAATTTTATACTAATGGGCCAGAATAGCCACACAATATGATCCCTCACAGTTCCGTTTCAACGTTCTGCCCATTTCCGTTCAAAGACAGACAGAATCCCAAAAGAAGTTTTGGGCAAACATTCATACTGCATCCCTTAAACTGATTGGTCATGCCTCACAATGTACTGGGACAACCAGAATATGACATTTAGTTATCAGTTGATTAAGTAGAATCTTTAATAACCAAGTGAGTCACAATTTGCAACCTTAGTTGAACAGCTTGTAATAATGTTCGGAATAAATATGACAAATCAACTTTTTACCATATTTTGTTGCCATTTTGCAAGCCATCTTGAGTAATTTTGTCTAAAATACCTCAGTGTCACACATTTAAGTAAGATCAAAATTAAAAATCACATTTTATACCACTTGAAAAAATGGTGCAAACCTGAACAGTTATTATTTTCCCGATTTTAATGCCAAGTTTGTGATAACAAAACATCCCATAATTCTGGTAATTTCAGTGGTTAAAATAGTAAAAATTAATAAAGTTGCATCATAAATGTTAGTATTCAATATATATAAGACAGAATAGTCAATTGTATTCATTAACCACAACTTATAAGCAGTTGCACGGCACGCTGGTGCAATATTTACCATTTTTCATATTGTGGCCGCCATTTTGGCAGCCATTGTGAGCCAAAGTGACAATTTTGATACCATTGAGTCGTCGGAATATTCATAAGAAATAGAATGCATCACTTACATTACACAGTTCTGTTCATATTTGATGAAATATGACTAGAATCCCAAATTGTGATTGTTTTGTGAAATGTGATACCGCGTTCTGTAAACTCGATTTTTTGAATGATCGGAAGGGGTGGGGACCCAACTTATGGCTTAATTTATTTCCCCAATGGTCTGTTAACGTGGAAAATACAAAATAATGTCACAATTCTCAACCAGTTCCAAATTGCAGAAACTTATCTTAAAGATATCAGTAAAAAAACGTAACATTTTCCACTTCCGGTCGCCATTTTGGCTGCCATATTGGGCGGTGAGTTCCAATTATGGCATAAGAAGGTGGCGTTATGTCTTAGCTTCACAAAAAATGTATACCTATGTATACATATGACACGATATTATCACTATAATTGCATCAAATTGCAACAAACTGACTTAACGGTAAATGGCAGCCATATTGGACGCCATCTTGAATTACAAAAAATTCTCGAAGCGGATTTTAGCGGATTTTGGATATGTTATAGAGGAGATCTTCCTCTTCAAAATGATATATAAACCAATTTAGTCCGAATTTATTCTAGGTTGACCCTAAAATTTTAGTTTATCGACCAGACTAATAGTGAACTACTACTCATTCAACTCCAACTCCTTAGCAACATGCTTTGCATAACATAAATTTTCCATTAGGTTGACTACTACAGTTAATGTGTTCTATTTCACTCATCATCATAAATCAATTAAGTTCTAAAAAGTTCAACATGTACAATATTGAAAAAACATCAGGATGTACACAATTGACTACAATATGTCATACATGGTTATACATTCAATTCAAGATCAATAGTCATCAATAAATATTATACACAAACATTAATAAATTTCAAATCAGTGTTCATGAATTCTTCATCAACTTCCGTTGTTGTTTGTATAAATTGACCAGCAGAAACCTATCGAGTGCAACCAGCCGAATCGGTTTCGTTGGTATAGTTACACGGAAATATAAAAATGCCCTTATCCAACTGTTAGGTTCTCTAGAATCCCCTTCAGAACTCAACTACCATAGTGAACTACTCATTCAACTACCATAGTGAACTACTCATTCAACTCCAACTCCATAGTGACCTACTCATTCAACTACCATAGTGAACTACAACTACCATAGTGAACTACTCATTCAACTCCAACTCCATAGTGAACTACTCATTCAACTACCATAGTGAACTACTCATTCAACTCCAACTCCATAGTGAACTACTCATTCAACTACCATAGTGAACTACTCATTCAACTCCAACTACCATAGTGAACTACTACTCATTCAACTCCAACTACCATAGTGAACTACTCATTCAACTCCAACTACCATAGTGAACTACTCATTCAACTCCAACTACCATAGTGAACTACTCATTCAACTCCAACTACCATAGTGAACTACTCATTCAACTCCAACTACCATAGTGAACTACTCATTCAACTCCAACTACCATAGTGAACTACTCATTCAACTCCAACTACCATAGTGAACTACTCATTCAACTCCAACTACCATAGTGAACTACTCATTCAACTCCAACTACCATAGTGAACTACTCATTCAACTCCAACTACCATAGTGAACTACTCATTCAACTCCAACTACCATAGTGAACTACTCATTCAATTCAAATTGTCCATTAGGTTGACTATTACAGTTGTGTGTTCTATTTCACCCATCATCATAAATAAATTAAGTTCTAAAAAGTTCAACACGTACAATACTGATAAAACATCAGGATTTACACAATTGACTACACTATGTCATACATGGTTATACATTATATTCAAGATCAATAGTCATCAATAAATCTTAAAAACACAAACAATAATAATTTTCAAATCAGTTTTCATGAATTATTCATCAACTTCCCTTGTTTGCTGTAGTCACTTTGATTCGTGACTTCATGATTCAATATGTTGTACTCTTGTTCAGAGAAGGAACAATGCCCTCAAAAACAACATACCAATAAAATGATGATAAGCTAATTAGTTTACACTGACAAGTGAACATCTTATTTTGAAACTACCACGGGGCTTGGAATACCACAAACTTATGCTGTATGTCAATATATTTTCTAACTTGGCACTCGCACACTCGATCCTTAACACTCGCATCGCGAAACAATTTTTATATGGGACAGTTCAATATCTGTGCTGTGTTCGACTTATTATCATCTCGTATGGGACAATAACATATTTTCGTTTTCAATTTGGTTATAATATTGGTTCAATTGCAATATAATATCCAAATACTTCCACACACGGCCAATTTATTTAGACTTTTAATCACATTTCCAATTACGTCCCTACACGGCAACCAATACGGATTTGACTTTTCAATGACTTTTCACTGATATTTCCAATTACTTTTCCATACACGGCAACCATTAAACGTGTGTCCTAAGTAGGCCGCAAATCGATGACTCCACATTGTGTAACGCTAGTTCGGACACAGTTTAGAGGTTTCACAATCTGTTATTGAATCCAGAATATGGTGCATGAATATAGGTATACCACAACAATTCCTAAGATCAAGGCAGTTAGAGATGTCGTCTGAAAGTCAGTTGTGGGGCTATTCGGTCCCTTCAAGAACGTACGACCAAATACAAAAAAGGCCGGTCTTGGCCGACGTAAGGTTTTTATTCCACCTTTTGCTTCCATGTCACATGACATGACATAAACGTACGCTATACGTCTTAGACCAGTAATACAGCATGTTGTATTCACGTGGTCTGCATTGATCCACTCCTCACACATATTGATTTGGTTGTAACTGGTCCCAATGCATTGCTCTTCTAAGACTTTCAGGCGAAATATTAACCCCGCTATTCCACTATGGTACACACCTCCCATTTTGTCGAGTTTAATTTCTTAAGTAAACTGACAACTCCACCGGTGATCATTCGGTTTCGTTGATATAGTTACACGGAAATATAAAAATGCCCTTATCCAACTGTTTGGTTCTCTAGAACCCCCCTCAGCACAACTCCAACTCCTAAGCAAAGTGCTTTGCTTAACATACAGTTTCCAGTATATTGACCTTTACAGTTAAGTTGTTCTATTTCACCCATCATCATAAATCAATTGAGTTCTGAAAAGTTCAACACGTACAATACTGAAAAAACATCAGGATTCACACAATTGACTACAATAGGTCATACGGCGTTATACTATCAATTCAAGATCAATAGTCATCAATAAATATTATACACAAACATTAATAAATTTCAAATTTCAAATCCGTTGTTGTTTGCTGTAGTTTGTTTCATTAAATGCAGTCGTTTCGCAGAGTAGGCCCTGTAGTGTCGAAACACAGGCACTTTTTGGCCAAAATGTTGTGCATTAGTTCTCAAATAAAACTTTGATGTACCACTAAATGTAGTTAAATTTGTGGTCTTGTGATTGCGTGTGAGCTGCATCTCCCACTCGCACAAACATATTCTGTAAATCTTATTCTAGGATCGCAGAACTATAGTCGAATATTTCGACTATAACTATGTCAGTCAATTTATTTGATTAAGTACCCACAAGTATACGTTATAGGGACGTTTCTAGAGGGTTCCCCATGTGGGGGGGGGGGAGTCCACCATCAAATTTTCAACTGCACCCCCCGCCTTGAACCAAACATCAAACTCCCAGGTTAGCAGAATTCCATATGCATCCCCTTGTAAATATCCAACCTGACACACCTTAAGGTTGGAAAATTACCAACTGATGACAATTTCATACACGTAGGGTACGTTCATACGCTGGCAAGTTTGCACGGTATGTTTTTGCGGGAATTTCGTCATAGAAAACCAAATGGTGCCAGAATATGAACGGAACCGTGAACATAACATGCATCTTTACCACAGCGAAAGACATGAGAAGTAACAATTATCTAGTTCCACTTGTAACAGTGCTACTCGAATTTGCCTTCAAAGCCCTGTAGGATTTATTCTTGCAAGATAATTGCATGATATTTACAGGCAAATTCAGGTAGCATCATTACTAGTGGAAATAAAAATAATAAATTCCTATCATTTGCCATATATTTATCATGAGAATTTCTCGTGAAATTAGGTTCGTATGACCAGTAACATCATTAAAACTGGTATGTGGCTCTAATACTGAGCTTGGAATATATTTGGAATCTCAATAAGTTCACTTATAACAATTTTAAGTAACCCCTGATGATACCACCATCACACATAAATACAATTATTCCATGTTATTAGTGTGCTAACTGACAAGTGTTCATGTCAACACAAGTAACACCATTTTGCACCTTTTTTAAATATTGACCCATATAGTTAGCTGTGGCACAGATGTATCATGTATGCTTGTTTCCGTTCATATTACGGCACCATATAATTTCTACGACAAACCGCCTGCAAACCATATACCGTGCAAACTTGCCAGTGTAAGAACATATCCTTTTTATTGGTTGGAAAATCAAACAATGAGAACAATTCCATGATATACCTGGTGTCAAATATCCAATTAATGTTGTGTCAAGCATGAAATTTCCAATTGCCGGATATTTACCGAAGTTTGAGGGGGTAAACGCCACAGCCAACCCCTGTCGTCACGTCCATATACAACTGACAAGGTTCGTGTGTTCTCCAAAACGCCTTAGGATTTTGATTCAGGAGAGCCGTTAGAGATTCTTGCCCTCATCAATAAACTAACTTTAGCCTGGAAAATGAGACGCGATTGAGTGGGGATTTGGCAGCTATTTAGGTTCCAACCGTGCAATGTATATACAAATATAAGAAATGCATGACTTTTACAACAAACATAAACATTATAAATATAAGATACAAATAAATACTTGTAACAAAAACATGAGCGATGTTTGGCGCCAGGAGGACATTAAACCTGGCACCGGCGACCATGTGCGATTTCAAAATCTGACCTAGAATCCCCGTAATCTGTTTCGAATTCTGAATCTGTGTTCTCCCACGGAATAATGACTCAAAGTATTGTGAGTCGAAATACTTTGTATCATCAATGTGGTGTTCTCTAAGCACGCTCAAAGGTCCTCACTTATATGTTAAACAGCTGTGTTTCAACATGATAACATGAAATGAACATTTGTTATAATGAACACATTAATATTTGATAATTCAATGAACATAATTGCAATCAACAATAATTTTTAATGCAGTGAACATATTTACATTTAGAAGAACATTTCGTCAATAGTTATGTTCACATTATGCATTAAAAGTTTGTAAAGTACATGTTTTATGTAGTGTGTCTGCGTCTTTTCGCAAGGGTTCATACTTCATAGTTTCGTTGGAACCAATCCAGTTCTTTTATATAAATTTTGAAAAAGTCGGGAACAAACTTTAGTTCAAGTATTTCATGTATAGCGTAACTTATTTAGAGCAAATATGTAGTAGATATCACATATGGCTGTAGTGTGGGGTTGAAATAACGACTCAAGGTATTGTGAGTCGAAATACTCTGTATCGTCAGTGTGGTGTTCTCTAAGCATGGTAAACATAATGGTGCACGCTCAAGGGTGCTGACTTATATGTTAAACCGTTGTATTTCAACAAGATAACATGAAATTAACATTTGTTATAATAGACATCGCATTATTTGATAATTAAACGAACATAGTTACAATAAAAAATAATTTTTAATGCAGTGAACATATTTACATTTAGTAGAATATTTCGTCAATAGTTATGGACACAGTATACATTAAAAGTTTTTACTACACTCCTATGTTCGATTTCCATTGAAAACAATGTTAATTAAAAATGGTAATGTCACTAGTGAATTATGTCATTTCCCGTGACGTCATTGACTTTACGTCGCTTACCGATCTAGACTGAATTTTCGATGGTTGATCTTTCTCCACATCGAGACTTTCATGCATTAATTCTGTGTGTTTTAATCATATTTTGCGAAACAAATGTATGCAGAAGTGTAACAAATAGAGTAATCAATTAGTTCCGAGAATTACGTTCAATAATTCACTCGAGACGAGAGTCGTTTGTGTAAGAAACTCGTGCGCTAACGCGCACTCGTTTCTTACTAAGGTCTCTCGCCTCTCGTGAATTATCTAACGTAATTATCGGAACCAATTGATCACTCTCTAAGTAAAGTACATGTTTTGTGTAGTATGTTTGCTTCTTTTATGAAGGGTTCATACTTCATAGTTTCGTTGGAACCAATCAAGTTCTTTTGTATACATTTTGAAATAGTCGGCAACAAATTTTAGTTCAAGTATTTTATTTGTAGCGTAACTTATGTGGAGCAAATATGTAGTAGATATCACATATGGTTGTAATGTGGGGTTGAAATAACGATTCAAGGTATTGTGAGTCGAAATACTCTGTATCATCAATGTGGTGTTCTCTAAGCATTGGAAACAAAATGGTACACGCTCATAGGTGCTGACTTATATGTTAAACAGCTGTGTTTCAAAATGATATCATGAAATGAACATTTGTTATAATAAACACATTAATATTTGATAATTAAATGAACATAATTGCAGTCAAATATAATTTCTAATGCAGTGAACATATTTACATTTAGTAGTACATTTCGTCAATATGTATGTTCACAGTATGCATTAAAAGTGTGTAAAGTACATGTATTGTGTGGTGTGTCTGCTTCTTTTCGCAAGGGTTCATACTTCTTAGTTTCATTGGAACCAAATAAGTTTTTTTATATAAATTTATAAATAGTCGGCAACAAACTTTAGTTCAAGTATTTCATTTATTGCGTAACTTATGTAAAGCAAATATGGAGTAGATATCACATATGGTTGTAATGTGGGGTTGAAATAACGACTCAAGGTAGTGTGATTCGAAATACTCCATATCTTCAATGTAGTGTTCTCGAAGCATGGTAATCAATATGGTGCACGCTCAAAGGTGCTGACTTATATGTTAAACAGCTGTATTTCAACAAGATAGAATGAAATTATCATTTGTTATAATAAACACATTAGTATATGATAATTCAACCAGCATAATTACAATCAACAATAATTTCTAATGCAGTGAACATATTTACATTTAGTAGTACATCTTGTCAATAGTTATTTTCACAGTATGCATTAAAATTGTGTAAAGTACATGTATTGTGTAGTGTGTTTGCTTCTTTTGGAAGTGTTCATATTTCATAGTTTCGTTGGAACCAATCAAGTTATGTTCTATAAATTTATAAATAGTCTGCAACAAACTTTAGTTCAACTATTACATTTATAGCGTAACTTATTTTTACGAAATGTAGACCAAATATGGAGTAGATATCATATATGGTTGTAATGTGGGGTTGATGAAGTCGAAAGTTATATTTACATTCGATAGAATTTCTTTGAATGAATGGTTTGATGAAGTCATCAATAACTGGTAATTAAATAGAATCGAAATATGACGCAATGTTTTCATCGAAGAAAACTGCAACCCCGAATTCTCCTGGTTTTTCTGATCTGAGCGTATTTACTATGTATGCTTTTACAAGTTTAGTTTTCTCATATGGTAACTGATATTTTGTGCATTCTACTCCACGCGACAAGAAGGAGAGGTAAGAAGATTTGTCTAGTACAAGCTGAAGTCCGCTAGTTTTCATCTTCGTAGTATTTTGTCACTGTTTCATATCATAAGTCGGCAAAAGCAGATGTTTTCTATCAATTTTGAAATAGACGGCATAATACTTTAGTTCAACTATTACATTTATAGCGTAACTTATTTTACGAAATGAAGTAAATATACAGTAGATACCACATACGTTTGTACTGTGGGGTTGATGCGTCGATCATTAATTTTACTTTCGATAGAATTTCTTTGAATGCATGATTTGATGTAGTAATCAATAAGATATAATCCAAACGGATCGAAATATTTTGCAATGTTTCCATCGAAGAAAATTCCAGGTTAAGATGGCCGACACCTCCTAAATATTTTCGCTAAGGATAAAAGAATCGGACAAAACTTGCAGATGTGCATGTTCCACACGCTTCGCAAACTATTTTCATCCAGATTTCGTACTCTGAAATGGCTGAAAATTCCAAAGAGCTCAGAGTTTGTTTTTCGCGGGATAATTCGTGACGATTCGGACGGGACAGTGCACTAAATGGACCCAAGAGAGTTGTGGGCATTAAAGACATAAAACTAATACAGATTACCAAAAAGGTATATATAGCTGTGAGTAACACTAGTGTAAGGGATCAGCTTATGTAAACGGGGTTTCATGTTGGAAACAGACTTATAAGACCATCCGAAGTTGAAAAGTTAAGCACACACTTTACGGTTGTGGACACGCCCCTATGGGTCAAGGACGAAGTATTCAAAATAGAGTTATCCAAATATGGAGATATAGTACATGGCTCTAGAGGAAATAAAAAATGAAAATAACGGACGAAAATACGGTTATGCAGGTATTACACTGAAACCGAACAGGCACCAATAAAATACGAATTGCTAAATGTACAGACATTCCACAAGATATTGTTATGATGGATACGATGTACGAACAAGTTCGGCGAAAACAAAGCTTGGTATTGATCATTGTGAAAGTGAGCATTACTGGGGACAGATATGACCCTTTGAAGCCCCGCCTATGTTACTACAATAACAGTAGTGGTCGTTGTTCCCGATGTATAAGTGACCAGCATAAACCTATCGTGTGCAACCAGCTGATATTGTGCCTATCCTGCTTACGCTCTAGACATAACAAGATAAATTCCCGATGAGCGTGTGCAGTGAATACTTCCCTCCACCAATTATGGCAATATGCAGAGACCCGGGCGGGCTTGTTCGAACACCTCTATTCCAAAGACCAGCAGGACATAACAACCACCCTGAACTCACAAAAAGGTCAAACCGATCAAGCCTCACTAATAGCGAATGATAAGCCTGATCCCCCGAAAAAAAGAATCACTTGTTCTAGGGGCTAGTAACCTAAGCCATGTGAAAATAAACAAAGAAAACACAAAAGTTATCTTTATATCGGGAGCTAGCTATGGAGATATAAACACACTTACCATGGGAGCCGAAAAAGATTCAGAAATAGATCCGTTAGGAATCAAGTCATTCATAGTGCAACTTGGAACATTTCACATTTCGATAAATATGGCTGACGAAAACAAACTTTCGGATTGCTAAGGAAGAGTTGTTCGCTACCACAGCTGGAGAAGGCTTTCCCAAATGCGAATACTGGACTGTGCAATATTCCACTAAGAGAACTCACAGGTGGGACATCCCAACCACACAACACAGCGACTGCGATGATTAACAGTTACCTAAATGTGCACTGTGACACAACTGACGGGTATTCATTTGTTGACAATGACCGTTTATTCGTGAAAGATGGAAATATCGTTAGGCTTCTCTGTAAAGGTGAAAAAGATGACCCGAGCGGAGTACGCCTAAGACCCAAAGGGATCAAAGGAACTGTCAGACATAATCGCCAACACAGTTGACGATAATCTCATAGACATTGACAACCTAAACGGAAAGAGGGGCCAGCACTTCACCCTGTCACCCAATCAAAACTAACATTCGAGTGTTGATCAATGAATTGATCAGTACAAATCTAAAGATTTATGTACAAGTAAGAATTTACCTGTGGACACCAGTACATGTAACTTAAGCGGTGCATCGAAATCAACCAAAACACGAACCCCGACAAAACATCCGCCCAAGGAACAAGTGATTGTATCAGTGCATTAAAACCATCACACACCAAACTGTCAATAATGCTAATAACATTATACCCAATATATGCATATGTACATGTATGTCATATAGATAATGCTAATAACATTTTACCTGGTATATGCACATGTACATGTATGTCATATAGTTGATTGATTGATTGATCGATGGTTTATCGTCGTTTTAGCTGCTAGGCCATGTCACGACCAAGAACAGAAACAGGTATAAAAATGATCGTAGCGAAGCAACTGGGTAGATAAATCAGACAGTGGATTAGAATAAAACAATGCAATGATGAGCTACGTACAAATAAAAGAACCCAAGAGGAATGTTTCCATTGGAGTCAGGAATATAAATTCATGAACTGACTAGTGTACAAGCATGCTATAGAACGTATAAAAGTATTACAAGAATAGATAATAAATAGCAACTAAAGAACACGAAATTACCAAGGATCCACAACGAAATATGTAAAGTAGCTATTAAAATAAGATTTTGCAGTGATAAGGCATTTATAATATTTCACGAATCGCGCATGAACCTTTGCCAAGCTGATGGTCGGGTGGGTGAGAAAGAATGTCATCCTTCACCCAACCGACAGCCGCGATCAACAAAAAACTGTTTCTTGTCTTTGAGAGCTCAAAGATGTACCTCTCTTGTTGAGAGTCGAAACATCTGAGTGAGTTTGGCGATCTTTGCTTCGAAACAGGCGATTTTTCTTTTGGAACAGGATCAAGTTGCATTGATTGTTTCGGAGGAAATGTCTCAACGACAGAAGCTGTATCCATAACCGACGCTACAGGTTTTGGATCAGGAATAATATCTCCTTAATTTGTGTTGCTACTGGTAGTGATATACTGACGAGTTTGGTTTGACAATGTGTCTGAGTGCTAGCATCAACACACTGTGTTGTACACACGATTGCTGAGAATGTGACCGGCCGAATGGGGCCAACTATTCTCTTAGCATCTATTTTTGACAGATGCTTCTCAGCTTTACATCGGTGCATCTTGAATTCATAGTCCCAAATGGAACATGAACGATCCACTGCAGCATGTGCCTCTTGAAAGTTTGAACATTTCTTAAGATTCTTACAATCCTTATGATCATACCAGAAATAGAACAGCGTGCACATATGGTTTCTTCTCTTTTATAATGTCCCTGGCCATGATACCCCGACATTAAAAACATCGCAATGGGTTTGGAACATATGTACTTAAAGCCATCTTCATATACCCAATCTTCGACGAGGGTGGATGTTCACACCGATTGAAGGTCAGAAGATAAATGTTCAAATGTCTTCGTAAATCGACGGACTTCTGTAACTCCCTGTGGTGCTAACTCAGCCAATATCTCTGACTCAGAAGAATCAGCTATATCTCGAGTTCTCAACACAGCTCTGCTATTGTTCAATGTGGTGTGATCAGTGACCAACACTGGTGTTTGTGCAATAGATGTTAATTGCACAAGAGTGACAGCTTGAATTTTTCTTGATCATTCGATCAGAAGAGAAGCACTGAGTGGTCCAGTCCTGGCTAGTTTGACAGATTTTAAGTGTCCGACTATGCATTGTAGCATTCTATCAATTACAAATACAGAAGGTGTCTTGACATTTGGATCAAAACCAAGTACCAAGTACTGAGGATAGACCTCATCATCAGTGGAACTTGGTGGGTGGTCACTCTTACGTTTTAGTTTGTTATGAGTTGCCACATGGAAACAAATACTCGACAGCCTCTGACTACCCTTCAAATTATTGTCGGGTCAAAGACTGGTACATAACTGAAGCGGTGACCCGTTTAGCCACTGCATGTAGCAGCCTCCCGGTACCTCGCCGGTGAGACTGACGTGAAGAGTACACAATTGAAACATTTAACAGTGATGAAGACGAAATGAAAACAGATGACATGAAAGAAACGCAATTAATGTTTTGTATGAAGCTAAGAACGTTTGCACTTTTATATGATGCACACACGTGAATGTCATCTGGTGACAACATAAATATTTCCGATGACTCTCACCTGAATGTCAACTATTGCATTGCTATGAAATCCAACGAGTCCACATCTACAGGTAATTGAGAGCTGCAAAAAGCTCTAAATGCATGTGTTATCAGGAAAAGATCTGCTGTATTCTGAATTTATAAAACTATGTTGACATAAAAACGGTAGATTGTGGATATCTCGATATACCTTTTTTATGAAAAACAGAACAGAACTCAGAGTTAGATCAAGTGGTATTATAATAGGAATTAAGTCAAATCTAACCAACTTGTCAAATGTGATCAACACAAGCTGTACCTATGTCCACTGGATCGAACTGAAGATAATTGACGTTCCCGGGATGAAACTATCATCATTGGGGCAATATATGTACTACCAGAGAGTAGTAAATATTCATCCGAAGAGGCAGATACTACGATTACAGGCGAATATATCAAATTAAAAAATTCGAACCAATAACATTTTCCTAACAGGGAATTTTAATGCACGCACCTCCACAGAAAATGACTATATCACCACTGAAGAAACCGAACAAAATAATATTCCAGTATTAAATTATTATGTAAGAAGACACATCTGTTATCCTAGAACTGAACAATCTGCTAATAAAGAGGTGCGATACCGACAGATCAAAAAACAATATCAGAAATAAACAATTAAGCCTATGCAAATTTGTCATAGTAGATGGTAGAATATGAACTGATATTGGAATTGGAGCATTAACACGTAAAGATGATTCTACAGTCGATTACGTGCTATGCACACACACGGCTTTGCCCATATTGAAAACAATTTATGTTGAAAAGTTTTCTGACCTTTTCTCCGATATCCATTGTACCATCATTACAAGTCGTGACATCTCCCCCAAATATAACACAATCATTAAACTAAGCCCCGTATGTGGGATGCAAGTAAAGTAGAAATATTTAAATGGAACTTTGACCTCCCCACCATAGCTGAAATTGAACAGAAAATTGTACATTGGCAGATCATCGCCGAGGAAAAGAAATATAATTAAATGAAACGGTGGGATCAACACTGTACTCTTAGACAAACATTTGCAACAAATAGTAATATGCCTTTAAATCCCACCAGGAAGTACCAAGCTAATAGCAAACCATGGTTTAACAAAGTGTAAATTCACTGGCAGTATTATGTCCAGTACAATAATGCGTCATAAAGCCAAGATATATAAGCGAGCACTCAATGCAGCTATAAATACACACAGAGATGATGTTCCCATAACATAACACAAATGAGAAATACTGACGCCAAGAAATTATGGTCGAAAATAAAAGGCCACAAAATGACAGATTCCAATTATTGATATAATAACAGTAGAATGTTATTTTAGCTTAACTCAGATATTCAAAAAAATAGCCCCAAACCATTGCCTGAAATATGTGGATCCACTGAACTGTATGACAAAAGTGATCTGAACAATCCAGTCGTCATCAAATAAATAACAATTGCAATAAGAGACCTATAAATAACATATCTAGAGGTGAAGTTCAGCTGCTGAATGAATACATTACATCCTCATTGGTACCGATAATAGCTTAATATATTGCACAATTTTCAACCTGATTATAGAAATCGGGAATATCCGAGAAGCTGAGGTATTGGAATAATATGCCCAATCTATAAAAATAAAGGTGACCCAAAAGACCCCCAAAACTATTGACCTATAACTATTTTGAGCTGCCTAGGAAAACTTATCACAAAAATACTAGAATGGACTATACGAATTCTTGGAAACAAATAACATTTTATGTGCAAACCAATCTGGCTTCCGGAAAGGATACGCAACAATTAATAATATCATTGCCCTTCATATACTGACTGAAATCATAAGAAAATCCAATTCCAATTTATACTGCGCTTTTATTGATTTTAAGAAAGTTTTCGACATAGTATGGAGAGACTGTCGACGGTAGAAACTACATTGAACTGGGAAACTTCTAATAATTATTAAACATATGTATCTTAACATAAAGTCATCAGTCCGTCTAGGCGATGATATCTCAGAAACATTGCCAATTCTCATGGGAGTAAGGCAAGGTTTCTATTTTCTTTATATCTCAACGACCACGAAGACTTCCTAATAGATAGTGGTGCATCTGGACTACATATTTGAAACTCTTTGTTATCTTATATGCTAATATTCACTGCTTTAATGGCAGAAGCTCCAAATAAATTACAAAATCAACTTGACAAGTTTGCAATATACTATAACAACTGGAAACTAACAGTTAATGTAAGCAAGACTAAGATTGTGCTAATATCAAAGCGCATTGTCCCAAAATATGCCAAATTTAGTTTTAATTGCTAAAACCTAGAACATATTAAGAAATTTAATTATCTGGTAATAATTCACACATAATCAGGTAACTCTCTGAGGCCAAAAAACCATTGCTGAAAAAGCAACCAAAGCTTTGTATGCCGCCATATCACGAACAAGAACCCACTGCTTATCACTCAAAAACCAATTTGAACTTTTTGACTCCCTGTTCTTTTATACGGGTGTGAAGTCTGGGGTTTTGTTAACGACATTCTAGAAAATGTTCACAAAAAATTCTGTACGCATGTGCTAAGTCTAAAATATTCAACTCCAGACTATATGATCTATGGTGAAACAGGTAGACACCCAATATACATAACCATCAATATTCGACTTTCGAATTAAGTACTGGACAAAACTGATAAATATGGGAAATACAAAAATATGTAAAATTCTTTTCAGACTAGCTGAGAAAATGGCCAACGAAGATGAACAAACATCATTTAAATGTTTCTTAAGCATTCGAAAAATACTGGCAAACACATGATACAAACAACCCATATTAAAAACAAAGAACAAATTGTAAACTATGTAAAATGCAGTCTCATTGGTAAATTTAGACATTCTTGAGAAAGTAGTATGACACACTAGCAAAAGGAAAATTTACCACATGTTTAAAGGCGATATATATTTTGAAGACTGTCTATATATTTTAGGCCCCAGAAACCAAGTCACACTCGGCAAATTCAGACCAAGTTATCACAAACTACCCATTGTAGTTGTTAGATGAACAACATTGACTTACGGGATTGAAAATGAAAACTATGTAAGAGCGGTAGACTTGGAGATTAATTTCATTAATTCCTTGAGCGCGAAAATTTTTCAAATCTAAGAAAAAAATTCCTACCGGTTATAAGTGCAATTAAAATTAACAAAGAAGTCATGTGCACAATTCTAAGCACGAAAGACCCTGCACTTCTAAGAAAGTTTTGTTAATTTATTAAATTAGTCCTAAAAGAGATTGAAGATGAAAATTCATAACCCCACATGATAAATCCGGTAACAGAATAAACACGAATAAATGTAATTGTTGATAAATGACAACTCGATAAGTTTAGTTAGGCTTGATGATACATTGGACTTGAAATATAATATAAACTGTATTGCTATTTGCCATTTGGCATGATTTCAGTGCTCAGTTTATATCTAAAATGATCTACTATGATTGTGACCGGATTTTCACTGATAATGTACTATTGTACAGTATTATATCGACTGTATTCATTATAAGCATTCTGACGTATATTTCTTACAAACTAGAAATTAGAATGGACCAGTATGAGTCTGACTTCTCATTAAGCTTAGTTCTCAGCTTGTAATTTATATATAGTGTAACAACAGATGAATAGTTTTTTGGTAGCTATGAGTGGACATAGGCTGTATTGCGCATCCACTACTTAGTATGGATGCGGCTTATGCTCACCCATAGCTGGAAACAACCTACACAGGCCTAGCTGGTGACTGAGCCGGGTCTCCCAATTTCGACTTTGCCATATTTTGAAGGATGGATGGCCATTGGTGGTGTGTGTATATATACATAGTGACTATGATCATGAATGGGGAGTATATGTATAAATTGAGTGTCTATATGATGATGTGTGTGACAAATATGTATACAGGGAGTGACAAATTAGCCAAAAATCCGACACCAGAATCCAAGATGTGATGGCCGCCGAAATGTGAAAAAAGTTATTTTTCTAACGTTTCACCACCTTTCGTTTGTCTCTGTGGGAAAATATTGGCATCTTGGCGTGATGTTATACATTTATCGTATAGAAGAGTCATTGGCGAACACATGGGGACCATAATATACATTCATTATGGGATATTTTTGTCCGATATCACGTTTTCCCAAATGCCGGTATAATAGGTCAAAGCCGAATCTACGTTAATAACGCGATGTAATGTTTCGAATCAACGAATGTTATTGCTATCATAACAACAACCATGCATATATATGTGAAGAAGATACTCGAGCTAGGATTCCTCTTATACCTGAGTTGAGGAATATTCACCCAAATCCAAGATGGCGGCCAAAATGGCCACCAGAAATATAAAAATCGCTGATTTTAACATCAGTGAGCATTATTGTCATGTCAACTCCACACCTGCTTACTATTGTGAGTTGGGAACACTTAGGCGAAGAACTGTCCTTGTTCTATATCCAAATAAAAGTCCCCCAAATCCAAAATGGCGCCCACAATGGCGGACAGATTTTGAAAAATCACCGAAATTCCCTCATATTCACACCATTGGGCACTATTGTCGAGACAACTCCACCCATGCTTACAGTTGAGTTGGAAATACTGAGGTGAAGTAATTACCTTACATCTCATGCAAGAAATGGTTTTCAAAATCGAAGATGGCGGCCAAAATGGCGACCGAAATTTGAAAACACGCCTACATTCCTTTACTTTCTTACAATGGGCGTTATTGTTTCGCGATTTCTACCCACCATCACATGTTGATATGGAATATAGATATGAAGTATTCATTAGGGTTTGGCAATTGATACTCACAGTCAATATAGCGGCCAATATGGCGGCCAGAAATTGAAAAGAAGCCGATATTATCACATACTAATTTCAACTTTTTGTCATAATATCGATCTATATAGACGAAACGGTACATAATATAAGCCATCTATTGTTCCAACGTAAGTCGTAGCCTTTTGGAAGGATGAAAACCCACAATCGCGATGTGACATTTCAAAATCCATTCTCCACTAAGGGCCCATACTGGTCGTAACCGTATATAGGTGCGCCGAATAGTCATATTATGACTTCCAAGAATCAAAACAACAGTACTTGAGTTTATTCTGATTTGCCACATTCAGCAATATCTAGACCAGATTCCGTCTCTTCGTCAGATTAATCTATCTCGCTCACAACAACTGTTTTCTACACTTCTTTGTAAAAGGGTCCCACTAATAGGAATGTTTCAAACAATACATATGCCGGTGTCCAGCTCACGTGTTTGTTTCGAAAGCTTGGAATTCTTATTCGTATCCTTATTCTTGGCGACCTTCATTCGTGGTATAGCGTATGGTATAATTCAGATGCTACATATGGGGTATGGGTGTCATCTTGTGCCATACACTAGAAAGGTATTCGGTCGATGCGTATACTAGCTTTCAGAATGACCTATCTATCTGCGTATTGTCAGCGTTGGTGACCTAATGGGGATAACAACATGTACACCTTCCCAAACAGCCACTTCTCAATATACGATTCATCAATTCACATGCTCATCTAAAGCACTGACGTAGCCGGACAAATTTTGTATATGGCTTCGAATGTTGAAAGTCTGACATTTGACGGATGCCTTTCTGCTAAGGCGTAGAAGACCATAATGCATAATATACCCAAACGTCTTGAACATGATCCTAACAACAATCTTGTTGGCGTCCAGCAATCGTCTCACCGAACAGATCCAAGCAGATGATAACAATACAGACGGTGCTAGTTTGTGGGAATGTGTCATGATAGTGGAAATGAAATTGGACCATGACTGCACCGCCCCTTATTTTGGTATGTTTTAGATTCAGACAGGATCTCATGTGTGTCTTTGCTTTCCTTGTATGGTAAGACTGTATGTTCCCATCCGTTTGGAAGCCGTTCTTAATCAACTGGACCAGGCGTGTGCCATTGGCTACTACTGTATAAGCCCCACCAAGACTGGGGTGTAGTCTTAAAGGCGATACCTTTGATAGTTGGTTGATATGTCATACCCACGCTGGGTGGTGGTCGGCATGGTTCAAGAAAGTACAAATGCCACCAACAAAATGGTGAAATATTCAAAGCGAAGAACATCCAGAGAATGTTACGTTGATGAGCTCTTGCATTCAGTTCAACATACTTTGGTAAACCAAGTGATTTCTTGGTAACATCACCATTGCGACCATTTTCCTGCATGAGACATTAACTACTATATTCAAATGTTATATATATAAAGCTATATGATCATAAAGGTCGCGTTCCCCAACGTCCACAGACATTGCCATCGAGACTATAAATTGTTCTTTAAATACATAGTGAAATAAATGCACCACAGTTCCTGACATTTTCTTGAATAATACCGCCCACATACTGACACTAACCCTGAGAGAGGATAACAAAAACGCATACATTCATGATATAAAGACATTATCCTTTAGTGCATCCGACTGTTTTGAGGGAGGCTAGCATAGTATTATCAAGACAAAATTGTACGTCTGGTCAAGTTGAATCAGAACGGCTTCGAAATGGATGTGGAAATACAATCTTACCACACAAAAAAAAAACACCGACACGCATGACATTCTATATCTTAAACATGCACCAGGTATATGGGTGGTGTATATCGTGGCCCATTTCATTCCCACTATCATGGCGCATGTCCACAAACTAGCACCGCGAGTATTATGTGGGTAGTCGGTACACTATGGTCCTCTCCTTAGCAGATATACATATGTCCACGGGAATGAGACAGCTAGCAAGGAGTCTTCTCCTTAGCAGATAGATATCTGTCCAAGGGAATGAGACAGCTAGCAATCATCGAAACACTGTCGAAGTTGTCCACGTATGCCAATGCGTTCGCTGAGTATGTGAGTTGACGAACCATCTATTGAGAAGTGACTAGCTAACTGGTTCGCCAGGTGTACATGTCGTTATCCCCATGGGGTATGAGACATATACATGGAGATGACACTCTGTAACCTTGTATACTCATCGACCATATGCCTTCCTAGTTCAAGATGACGCACAAATTCCATATTTAGCAAATATTTAAAATCGTAATCTAGACACCGGAAAATGAATTGTTTGAAACGTTATGATCAGAGGGACCCTTCTCCCAGGAAGTGGTGAATACTTTGTCGGTGTGAGCGACCTAGATTTATCAGACAAAGAAATGGAAGCTGGTCCAGATAATTATGGACGTGACGTGGCAAATCAGAATCTGTTATCAGGTAATTGTTCTGATATGACTATTCGGCGCACCTACGGTTACGGCCATTATCGGCGCTAAGTGGAGAATGGATTTCGAAATGCCACATCGCGACATTAATTGTGGGTTTTCATCTTTCCAGAAGGATACGAGCTATGTTATGCGTTTTGATATGTTTAAGTTGAACTAGTAGATGGTTTATGTACAGTTTTTTTTCCATACATACCGATATTATGACAAAAAGTTGAAATTAGTATTTGAAAATATCGATTTCTTTTCAATTTCTGGCCGCCAATTTAGCCGCGATCTTGACTGTGAGTATCAATTGCCAAACCCTAATGAATACGTCATATAAATATTCCATATCAACATGTAATAGTTGGTAGAAATCGCGAAACAATAACGCCCATCGTAAGAAAGTAAAGGAATGTAGGCTTGAATTCAAATTTCGGTCGCCATTTTGGCCGCCATCTTCCATTTTGAAAACCATTTCTTGCATGAGATCTAAGGTAATTACTTCACCTCAGTATTTCCAACTCAACTGTAAGCATGGTGGCGTTGTCTCGACAATAATGCCCAAATGATGTGAATATGAGGGAATTTCGGTGATTTTTCAAATTCTGTCCGCCATTGTGGGCGCCATTTTGGATTTGGGGGAATTTATTTGGATATGGTACAAGGAAAATTCTTCGCCTAAGTGTTCCCAACTCACAATAGTAAGCAGGTGTGGAGTTGTCATGACAATAATGCTCACTGATGTTAAAATCGGCGATTTTTTATTTCTGGTGGCCATTTTGGCCGCCATCTTGGATTTGGGAAAATATTCCTCAACTCAGGTATAAGAGGAATCCTAGCTCGAGTATCTCCTTCACATATATATGCATGGGTGTTGTTATGATAGCAATAACATTCATTGATTCGAAACATTACATCGCGTTATTAGTGTCGATTCGGCTTTGACCTATTATACCGGCATTTGGGAAAACGTGATATCGGACAAAAATATCCCACAATGAATGTATATTATGGTCCCCATGTGTTCGCCAATGAATCTTCTATACGATAAATGTATAACATCACGCTAAGATGCCAATATGTTCACACAGAGACAAACGAAAGGTGGTGAAACGTCAGAAAAATAGAATATTTTCATATTTCGGCGGCCATTTTGGCCGCCATATTGGATTTTGGTGTCAGATGTTTGGCTTATTTGTAAGGGTTGTATATTAGCATAACGAATCGAGCGGAAAACAAGACCGCATGTGATACTATCTTTACTATAATGGCGATCAAAGAGACCTGGTGCATATAAAAAAAAATGGCCTCCAAGATGGACACCATCTTGTCTGGAGTCACTTTTTTTCCTGTTAACAACCGAAAAACATTAGAGGAGATATTAAGAAAGAAATTAGTGGGGCGAAGTTGAGTCCTGGGGGGGGGGTGCATATGTCGGCCAATATCTCCTGGATTAATATGATGAGTATTTAGAAAAGAAAGGGTCAAGTAAATATCACCCCTTTCCACGGAAGAGCAGAGTGAATAGCATGTATCCTGCATTTCCTTTCCCCATTGAGTTTCCATTGCACTTACAGCTTGTAATAGCAAATGTGCCTCCAGGCCACGTCACAATTGTTGTCTCCAAATTTGAACGATTGATCTGCATGAGCAGTGCAATGAAATAAAATGCCACAATCGCCATCTTCGCTTGGTTCATTCTGATGCCACATCAAGGAAGCGGCTGACCCGTCGATGTTTCTCCAATCATTTGCCACTTGTATTTCGTTAGGCCCCACCCAGTAACAGTCACAGTCACTAGTTACAAGAAGCCCTGCGTAAATAAAAGAACAGAATGACATTAAAAGATGGACCTGGAAAATGGTTCGTGGAATGTCAATTACATTCGGTTTAAACCTGGTTTACGTAAACATCTAGATATAAACCGCCGTTTGATAGATAATTCCGTGTTTTAAACCCGAGCCTCAGGATAAATGACACATTCGTCAGCTAGGGTTTAAAGGGGGGGGGGGGGGTCAAGTGGTTTCGAGTTGATGAGTACCATGCATTTAAAATTGCCGAGGCGATCTAAAACGCGACCAGAAGCGAAGAAAAAAGGTAATAAACTAAGATATGACATATGTGACCCGCCATATCAAATCCAGTCGTAAGTCGGGATTTTTTTACCCTGTGCCAATGCATTCTCTTATATATGCGAGTCGACCATAGGTCGCCTCGCATATATAAGAGAAAGCATTGGCCTAACAATTTTTTACAATTTTAATAATTTGTTCTTGTATTCTTTAACAATTTTATAATTTCACCCATACAGAGCCCCAGACAAAAATGAGCAGACGACACTCTTCTATATGCTTCTATATATGTGTGGGGCTCCCTGCAGGGTAATGGATGTTATTTTATTTTATGTCCTAAAAATTGTAAGAAACATTTATTTAAAAAACATGATAAAAAATTGTTAAGCCAATGCATTCTCTTATATATGCGAGGCGACCTATGGTCGACTTGCATATATAAGAGAATGCATTGGCACAGGGTAAAAAAATCCCGACTTCCGACTGGATTTGATATGGCGGGTCACATATTACATATAATTTTGACAGCTACATGCAGATGCTATACTACTTTCAAACAAGCTGAGACCTCATTTATGTCCAAATTAATATTTGTTTGCTCTAACATTCTGACTAAAGTTGTCAGTCGAAGGATTCTCCAAGATGTTTGGACTGGTGTATTCCACGCACCTCCGGCTAACAAATTTTGTCAGAATGTTATAGAAAACGGCTAAGTATTTCCGAACAAATAAGGTATCAACTTGCTTAAAAAATAAACTAGCATATGCTCGTAACAGTCAAGTCAAACTGCTAAGTTTTGTGTCAGTTTCCTCGTATATTATATTTTTGTGCGTTTGCAAATTTTTAATGCGTGGTACTCACCAACCTCGAAACCACGTGATTTCCACACCGTGTTTCTATATAGTCAAACACAATAATCGCCTTATACGGACGCCCGCGTTCTATCGACAGCATGGTCATTGAAGACCATGTTCCAATGCATTCTCTTATATATGCGAGTCGACCATAGGTCGCCTCGCATATATAAGAGAATGCATTGGCCAAACAAATCTTATATTATTTTTTTTAATTGTTAAAAAATGTAAGATAAAATGAAAGAAATGGTAAATAAATGTTAAAGAAAGTAAGAAATAATGATAAAAAAATGATAAAAATTGTTAAAGAATGTAAGAAAAAATGATAAAATAAACGATAAAATTGTTAAAGAATGTAAGAAAAAAATTATAAAAAATTATAAAATTGTTAAAGAATATAAGAAAATATGATAAAAATTGTTAAAGAATGTAAGAAAAAAATGATAAAATAAATGATAAAATTGTTAAAGAATGTAAGAAAAATTGATAACAAATTGTTAGGCCAATGCATTCTCTTCTATATGTGAGGCGACCTATTGTTGACTCACATATATAAAAGAATGCATTGGCACCGGATCTTTAACACAGTAATCGTACTTGTTTAATACGGACGCCCGCGTTCTATCGACAGCGATTATCGATAATTACGACAATGAGCATATTTTGATTGGAACTTTATAAGAGAGAAGCGCTAACACCTTAAGTGTGAAGGGATAAGTGTTGTAAATTGTAATATTTTTGGCGTTTTATGACCTTAACCCGTATCATTGGACGGTCCAGCTAAACCGCAATTTAGGGTGGCTAGACCTGAAATTACGAATCCGCCTTTGCTGGACCGCGGTCTACATTGGTGGAGCAATACGTAATATATCTATTGACGCCGTCTCTGTACGGACAAGAGTGGTGGCCTGGTATAACACGTCACAACTGATTCATTTTCACAATAGAGTTGTTATTAGCGTGCGCTTGTTTGAGTTAATTGAGGGTGAGCCAATAAGCATTCTATATCGGCCTGCTCGTGGTCCGCCAGTTACCTGAGTAGTTTGATTGCATGCGTCGCAGATCCCATAAATTTAAACTATTCACAACCAGATCATAGATCATGTTAACAGGTGAACAGTTTAGTATTCGTTTAAAAAAAATTGTAGATTGCGAACTTGGGAATTTGACAACTCGATTGAAGCGATGTGATCAGCATCGACAGATAAATGCTCACATCAATATTGGAAAATATCACACATAATATAAAGCATTTTCTTTGGATCATTTATTGTGCTCTAGTTGTGGATCACAAAGACATTTTTGACAAAACTGTTGAATGTTTCCAGCGAGGCAGGCGGAGATTACTTTAAAATTACCTCCCCGGAACATTGTGCATGCTAAAAATAGATTTCTAGATTTCCAAAGCGATATTCGGTCTGATAAAATTAGGAAGCGGGCTATCGTGTTGGGTACCGAAAACTATGAGTAATAGCGATGTCAAGCAACCAAAATGAAACAATCACCAGCGTGGATTATACTTAGATAGTCACTTGAGTTAAAATAATTTTGGCATAGTCAACGACAAGCCATGCAATATTTATTATATTTTATCGAATGCTATTCATGCTGTCCCAGATCCCATAATGTCAAACAATTCACAGTCAGATCATGTTAACAAGTGAACAATTTAATACTTTTTCTACCATAAAACAAACTGAAGATTTGTTTCGAAAATTAAGTAGAGTGCGAACTTAGGAAATTGACGAACATATTGAAGTGATGTTGTGATCAGCGGCGATAAATAAATGTTTCTTACAATTTTTAGGACATAAAATAAAAAACATCCATTACCCTGCAGGGAGCCCCACACATATATAGAAGCATATAGAAGAGTGTCGTCTGCTCATGTTTGTCTTGGGCTCTGTATGGGTGAAGTTATAAAATTGTTAAAGAATGCAAGAAAAAATTATTAAAAATTGTAAACAATTGTTAGGCCAATGCATTCTCTTATATATGCGAAGCGACCTATGGTCGACTCGCATATATAATAGAATGCATTGGCACAGGGTAAAAAATCCCGACTTACGACTCGATTTGATATGGCGGGTCACATATATTATGCTCTAGTTGTCGATTACAAAGACAATTCGGACAAACAATGTTGAACATTTCTAGCGAGGTGGATATGACTTTCAAATTTCCTCCCTGGAATAATGTGCATGCTAAAAATAGATGTCTGTATTTCCGGAGCGATAGCGGGTGTGCTACAATTAGGAAGCGGACTATCACGTTTGGGACAGAACGAACATAAATAATAAATATCAAGCAACCAATCACATGCGTAGATAAGGCTTAGAAAGTAAGTTAGACATGTGGAATATATGAAATAGAGAAAGGCAAGAGTCCAAGTTGAAGAAGACATGTTGTAGATATTAATGATCATTGTGAAATTCTAACAAAACACCAACAAAAATAATTTGATGCATCTGCTGAGCCAAAGAATGATATTTAGAGAAGGAATGTTGTTACTACAACCGTGTGATTATAATTATTTCAAATGGCCATCTTTATCTATTTAGTTTTTATTTTAAGTTATTAGGGCTGATATGTTGATATAATATTGCGGATGAAGATGGATAACTCTAAAAACAAGTGGTAACACGGCCAATTTTTTTTAGAGTAATCCATCTTCATCGCCATTTTGACTTTTGACGGCGTGTTTCTGGGCCACAAACAAATGAAAGAATAAACTTCAAAAATCGATATCTGATTATTGGCGCTCATGCCAAAATCTTTGCCAAATGAATTTATTTTTGCCAAATTAAAAAATAATTTGCCAAATTTAATTGCGCGTATAAATGGGAAACTATCGTGTTTTTATCTTTATTATATAATGTAGACAAAATGAGCTACTAGAGAAGAAAGTTAGTATTACTAATAAAAATCAAAGTAGCAATAAATATGAGTGACACCTGCCTGGAAACTACGTTTAATGCTGCTACAAAGTCATCAAGCATACATATAGTTCGCCTTTTAGTACTTCTAAAATCAACGACCCATAACTTAATCCGTCGTCATTCACATTCGGCTGATTAACCTATTGTCTTAAACTTGCTGGTAATATAACGCTGACAAATATGTGCTATATAATGTCGCCATTAATATACAGTGTGTAAGATGTAGCTTCATTTCAGGATGATTTCGTTTTTGGCAAAACAGCATAGCTATACTATTATAATAAAAGACCCTCGCTCCATCTTAACGGTACTATGGATTCACCTGGGTATGCAGCAGAAAGAGCGTTAAATCGATCGTATTCATCAGTCCCGTGTAATGGTAGAAGCACTCCGCCCTTCCCCACACATTCTTCTAAAGCATCTTGTCGGAAGAGAGAAGCTGATGTTCTTTGTGCAGTTAACGTAATGATCCAAGCTTCTTTCTTTCCCGGAATGTAGTGATACAGTTGCTCTCCCGGTTTAAGTACTGAAAACCAGGAGAGAGATATATACAAAGCCAGGGGAGACATCGATATATGTATGGGCTCCATCGATAAATAAATCGTTTTGACTGAACCAGGCTATATACATTTGTCACTAATGAGCATTTGAGGAAATCGGAACGACTGATGCTTTTACATTTTACAACAGATTATTAAACCCGGTTAAGTTATTTGTGATATTGTAGTATTACATGTACATATAATATGATATGCACATTTGCACGTAGCGTTGTAGAAAATAACTGAGCAGCATGTAAGTAATCAATGGCGGAACAAATCACTAATATAAAGCTATTAATCAATAAAATAAGAGACAATTGAGTTGTTGAATAAATTTCAACAGAAAGATGTTCAGCGTAGCCATTATCTTTTTGGACACATTATGCAGAATTTGTACATTTATAAAACAATTGAATAAAATTGGTATTGTTTGAATACAATTTAGAAGAATGGTTATAACGCATTGAACATGTTATTCTTCATCAATCCGTATCCAAACTTCACTACTTCTTCACTGAGAACGACGCTGAATAAAGTGATGATTAAAACTAATTTTAAATTGAGGAGCCGACAAATATGTCTAGAATCGGAGAGAACGAGTTATCCCACGTGGAACGGGGTAACACTTACGAATGTTACACAGCGTAAGTAAGGTTAATTTAGAAGTCAATGTCCTGGATCAGATGTCCATAATATGCGTGGAAAACTGACCCAGGATGAAATAGTACATGCTATTTCATCACGGGCTAGTAGTCCCATAAAGAATATATTATCTTAACCTGTTGGACAGGCCACTACGTGGACCAATGATGTGGCTACACATCGGTTAGGCGTTGGCTTCTATATTTCCATATATACTTGTTACAGCCGAGACTAGATTAATTATGACTCTTGCTTCGAACGTATTGCTGAGAAGATAATGTTATTATGTGATTCTCCGTGACTGCCTGATTTTAGTTTGACATATTTGTATGAATAAATATCATCATATCTATGTTTCTGAGAGTTCCGACTTAGTGTAGAAGAACTTGGGAGTGGTACAACGGATGTAATCCATAATAACATGTGCTCTCTAAAGTCACTGGATTTTGCAATGATTTTAATTTTAACGGAACTTCAACAATTTGCTGCTGTGCGGTGGTCATCAGCATGGGGACATATATACCACGAGGAATGTCGAGGTTGCGTACGATTGTTATGAAGTGAACAGCATTCTTCTCACGCACTCATCATCTCCGCGCCCAGTCGTTCATTATTATGAATAAATATAATATGTAGTAGATACATTTATATTAAGAAATATTACTGTGTATATGCATGAACTACAGCTGATATCATAATGGACAACGACTGTGATGCACATGAATACGCTGAAATGTTTAAAAAAACATGCGCTGTATTCGGGGTGTGCGAGAATATGATGGATATAATGCGTATTACGTGAATGTTCAACATTGTCTACTATACTTCGTGCCCAGTAAAGTTTTAATCCCAGTAGTGATTGTTCAAATGGACTGAAATGTGTTTAAAAAAAAAGAATAATATGGATATAATGCGCATTACGTGCATGTGCAACATTCTCTACTATACTTCGTCCCCAGTAAAGTTTTAATCCTAGTAGTGATTGTTCAAAGGGCAAGACTTTATAAATTCCCTAAACTAGCCTCAAAGGGGCTGGCACCAATCAACCGTGCAATCATTCGTGGAAGTTCATATAGCACCGTTACAATAGTTGAAAACTGTTCAGCAATTCTCAAATGTGTTATCATTATAAAGTTATTATACACTGTTGTGTACAGTATGTATTTTTCTTGTACGAGTTCAGGTTGTGGTGAAAGGTCGTATTGAACGAGACTCGCAGCGTCCAGTCAATATGACCACAACCTGGACGAGCACAAGAGAACACATAATGTACACACCATTGTATAATGACATTTGTATTATCCGTCAGTATGTTTATCCAAATTTTGGGAATAAAACTATTGTATAATTACAGGAGGAATTACACGTACTCTTCCCAGTGACGTGGCGACTGGGTTGTGCGTCTCACTCCTCTCATTGTTTGCAAAGATTCTGTAGTGGGAAAATCGGAGCAACCAGTTGGAACTTTCAGTAGAATTTGACATTTCCGACTGTAAATTAACCCAATTTTAGGTTTCTAATGGCAATCTAGAAACTTTGTTGGAGTCTATAAAATCATGTATTTGATCCTGAGAAATCATTCGAAAATTGAAACAGTAAACACGGAAGTGAAAAAACTCAATGAGGAAGTGAAACGTCTGTCTAAATCCAAGGGAGCCAATGTGTGCGCATCGCAATTTCACTGATTCACTTACCAGTAGAGATACTGTGCTTTGATTAGAATTGCTTTGTGACGACACCCGGAGTCCCAATAACTTTTATAAAAGTAATATTGGACTCGATTCGAGTCCAATATGACTTTCGGGACTCCTGTAATGTCGGGTAGTATATTATTGACACTTTCGGAATCCATTATGACTTTTTCGAGGATTATCATGTGACGGCTTTTGCCCAATCACAAATAGTGCTAGTAAAGGGGTGGATAATAAACTGATTTATAACTCATAATTTTGAAAGATGAATTGACTCAATTTAGTAACATATCCTATTTCACGAACATAAACCACAATAATTAACCAACATAAGCATCATACTGTGGCCTATTTTCAATTGAATGCTCGAGTGGACCAGACTGCATATGACATTGTTTGTGTTGCATTGACAAATATGTGGCTGCTTTATTATTCATTGTAATATATGGGAGTTTTACGTAATGTGGTATGCCAACAACCTGGGCCTATGTGGTTGTCTAGTGGTGCTTTACAAGTGAAGAGTTGACCGAACACATGGTGATTTCTTTATTTCATATGACATACATCTATTGACATATGACAAGTATTGTGACATATACATGGAACCCATCAAGACTTAGTGTGTTATGAATATAGCTACTGAATGGTGAACGTCCATATGCTATAAGGAGCGATGTTCAATCTCCGGACCCCGTTCTCATGACTCTCGACTAATGACTGGCTGTAAATTAATAATAATAATAATGTATAGCATTTGTATAGCGCCTTTCCCATGAGGCCCAAAGCGCTCAAAGTTTTTACAATTATTACCCTGATGAGCCTGAACATTCAGTAACCATCTACTGCTCCCCGGGGACAGGGGGAGGTACAGCCGGGAGTATGCGAGGATACCATATGGCTAGCATACTGACAAGATCTATCACTGCTCATTAACTACATGCAGTTGATACTATGTGGGCTGACCTTTATCTGACTTGATGTGTCTTACATAAACCTTGCTCCTTTGTGGCAAGGCTAGAGGTCGTGGCGTTTCAGTGATGACTTGTGGAATTTGCCTTCTTCAATCGGGGTCGATATTAGTTCAAAGTTCCAGTCTAAGAAATATCGAAATAAATTCCGTGCGATCAGGGATGTTACTGGTAAGTGGGGTATATTATGCATCAGGAGTATAATTTGTGTTATTAAAAATTTAATTCATATATAATATGTAGCTAGTGTGGTCGCTTACATGGTTTATGTGGGTGAGGGGTGTTCGAGCATCTACTGGGCTAGACTCTGACGATTCCAACATATGCCAAATCCCCGAGTGGACATAATCCGTTAAGTCGACAACATTGGCTATATATATATATATATATATATATATATATATGTTTTATACATCGCGCACAACTAGCCATTCTGTCATTTTCCTAAGTTTGTCATTCCTTACTTCGATTACACCCTTACATTTGAGGTCAAGCAAACTAATTAGCATTCGCGACGTGTGCAAAACCGAAGTGTAGCTTAGAGCGAAATTGTTCGTTGGCTTTTTAGAGTTATTCTAAGCCGACCTCATTCTGATGATTTATATATTTTAGAACAAAATCGTATATCCTTTTACGAATTGTTATCCATATCAGTGAGTTATGGACGATAACAACGTTATAAAATCACATTGTGGTCATTTACGCCGGTTGACGTCCCTAGCTACCTGCGCAATGTGCATATATAATTACGTCAAAGTAGTATCTACCGAATAAAGATACGTTGACCAAATAAAGCTACATTGACGTAATAAACGTGTTGTTTATTAGATAGGTTTTATATAGTCAATACAGGTAGTGAGCGGTTGATAAACAATACAATAAAGCTTACTTTCATATTGAGCCAATACAATAAGCTATCTGGTAATTTGCTCCGGTTTTATAATTATTAATTAGTCTAGAATTTCTTATTATCAAAATAAACAAAAGAGAAAGGATTATTTAACATATTAAATATATTTACATTAATAAGGACTTCCCTTAAAGGGAGACTTTACCTAACTCCAGCCATTTATGGTGCCATCTCCTACTATATTCAACATTAAATATGCAACAAATGAATGAATTTGAGTCAGGGAATTAGTGAAAAATACACTAATGTATGCTATGAACGATGTAAAACAATATGGTTATGAAAGCGAGCAAATGGCTTAAGCCTTTTTGATTAATTTTAGCTATAATTATCAGGTATGTGAAGTTTGACGTTGGACGCCTACACTGAAAACAATCCTAATAATATTACAACAGTTTGTGATGTAATATCCATGTGTATAGTCAGCGCACACAATATATTTACAACAGTTACGGTTTTTGTTTGCGATGGGTGGATTATGTCCCTTTATGGTGGTCACGTGATTAGCCGCTTGTGTTACCAGGGATTATAAATAAACGGGATACGTAGCTCTTCATCACTCCCGGTAACTCGACTGGGCGGTATTATCAGGTGTTTCCGCATTACTGTCAGTGTTATTATGGTTACTTTGGTGACTCAAATTATTCACTTCTTCCTTGGAAAATTGCAATCAATTATGTTGCATTCATAGAAGGACCATTCATGAACGTGTCCATGACGTGAAATAGTTTGATAATTCCCTATTTTGTGAGTTTTGTGGATGTTTATGATGGTGGTATTTTTATTGGAATGCCGCTGGTAGGAAGGATTCCGCCGTTTCGTTTTCGCCAAAATATCAACACAAAATCTAAAGTAATTCCATTTTAGTCTTGAAATCAGTTGGAATTAAGTTAATATACTCAGCGTTATTGTTAGCTAGGTAAACATGGAGATAAAACGACGAACTACTGATGCACGATTTGTTGATTTTTCAGCAGTTTTGTACTTCCAATATGTCATGAATTCCATTCATTCATTTGATTGTCAAATTGAATAGCTAGTTTCTATACCTTATGTGGCCAAAACAATAATTGCTGAGTCTGCATGATAAAAATGTTAAAATCAGGATAAAGATTGGAAAATGAGGCTTGCCCAAATAACCAAAAAAAATCAGAAATCCAGTACGGGGTAGGCCTACGCTTAGTGAGTCATCGTCTCATACAATAGTGGTGTCCTAATTTTTTTTAATTCGAAAATCTGGCAGCTGTGCCAAAATTATAAATACCTTATTTATCTATTTATATTTGATGTGTACATCAGTCATCAATGATTCAAAACTGATAATGTGATATTTATATAATTTGTTGAATTTAATTTACACTTTTGAAGTTTAAGCAGTCTGGTTGAATATCTACCATATGATGGGTCGTTCCCATCCTCAAGCTATATTGATGCCATTGGGACATTCAATGGTATTTTGCTATTTTGCAAGCGAAGGAGTAGACTGCTTGAGACTCCGTGGTAGATACATTCACACCAGATACTCAACAGTTTGGATCTAAACTTTGACAATTTAGCCAAACACATTATTTTAATATCAGTGATGATGGATGTCACATAATTTCTTACTGTAAGAGGACAGGATATCAGTAGTAGAAAACAAAGACTTTAAATAGCGTTTCTGATTATCATCATAATGATTATGTATATCTCTTTCAGAAAATTATGTTAGATACTTTAGTGAAACAAGCTACGTAAAAGTTAAAGGGGTATGTGAACATTATTGACATTCATGGCATTTGCACTTTGCAGATGACTGTATCCAGTAGGATGGTGATATAGTAGCGCACTATGTTCACGGGTGAACTACCTAAGTGAGCAGCACCTGCTCTATTACATTAACTTTCAGTTGTCCCGGTACTTGTCCATGTCATGTAACAAATAAGCATAACATGTATATACCATTAGTAAGACAGCTTCTCTAACAGTGACTCACTTATAATTCTAACACCATAAGGTACGGTACTAGCTGAAACGGATTCGCTTTGGTATGCAACCTCTGTGCGCGCTTTGCACATATGACAGACATATCCATGGGCGTAGCCAGCTAGGGTTCGATGGGTTCGGACGAACCCGCACTTAAAATTAGAGGTGCCTTCGTCGCCTGAGTTCCAGTCGTTGGTTTGGCCAATTTCGGGGGTTCGTTAAGTTTATGCATGAACAAACCCCGAAGTTTCCCGATCCAACGAACCGTCGAACACTGGACGTCAGGCGACGAGGGCACTTAAGCAGTCGGCAAAAGCATGATTGGCATATACTAGATTATTTCACATTAAATTGAGGTCCGTAAAATGTTTTAGTGAAATCCACATATACACCGGGTCGAAAATTTGATTTCAATGTGAATCAAATCAATAGTCCCATGGCATGTCGGCATATGACGTTGCTAATCTAAAGTGAACAGCATTGTGTTCAGTTTCAACTAAAGTGACGTTGTATGAATGTGTGCATGTCAAACTAGTTTTCACAGTCATTGGCAATTATGAACTAATAGACAGTGTATGAAGAGTACATTTTTTGGTGTCAAGTTGTGTTCCCGTGTGGTCACGTAGTACATCGATGACATGCTTTGCCTACATTGCGAGGGTTCGAACACAGTTTCTGGACATGAAGTCCACACAAAAACAGGGTTTTAGTTGAAGTCCCACTCCTGTCAACCAAAAAGGAGCATTTTATTAGTTGGTGTGTGATACTGTATATGCCCAGTAACTTTTCGATAGATCCGATATAGCCCCAGGATGGGAACAGCGCGTTAGTCCGATGGTTCGATTAGAGGCCGATGTACAGCGCGCTAGTCCGAGCCAATCCCAGGGTCCAATAGTCAAAGGGTTCAATGGTCCGAGGGTTCAATGGTCCGATGGTTCAATGGTACGGTAATCCGAGGGTGCGACAATCCGAGGGTTCAATATACCGAGTGTGCATTAGCGGGACGTGGCGCCTGGGATTTGCGGGTCTTTCCCCCCAACTTTGTTAAAAAATTAGTTGGCATGCAATAGGTCAGGGTTACAGATTACATGTATTTGGAATAAGTCAGATCAGTTTGTTCATGTGTATAGTATAGGAAAATAAATATGCAGGACATTACAAGCTTTACATATCATGTTCTACGTGCATATATATCTAAGGATACTGGGCTATATGCAATGAGTGATTAACTGTCGTTCAATTCCATATATTATATAGCCCACTTCAGCCAATAACATAACAATTTTGAGTGTAGGCCTATACATAACTTCATAAGATCGCAAAGGGATATAATACGCAGATTATATCTGTGGATGGTTGGGTTTTATCATCGTTCTTTATTATCCTAGTCAATTCTATACGCGGTCACGGTCCCATACAAGGAGAAAACATTTGTACATAAACATAAAAACACTGCTTGTCATATATTCTCACATAAACGGTAGATCAAATCAAAAAGATTATTACTTCTCTAATATACGTGCAGATATTACACAAATAATCATCAGATATGCTCCAGATTCGCACTCGATGGGTTCATTTTTTTCCCCGGGGGAAGCCCTATCGGACCCCTACCTGCTGGAAAGGGACACTCCCTCCTGCACTCTTCACACGCGGCGCGGTCGGAGCTTTTCACCTCGGTCCTGTGCCCTCAAGTTAATAATCGAACCAGTCTTTTAAAAATGCTGGCCACGCCGATGGACATATCCTATTCTTTTATATATAGAGATATTTATTATGCTACTTTAATATATCCTCGTGCAGATATTTATTTAATTAGTTTGTTTCAAACTTGTAAATCAAAATTTTGAAAACATAACGCCATTATGACCTCCACCAGGGTACCCCGAGTCACCACAACAAATTTGGTTGAAATCGGACCAGCAGTCTGTGAGAAAAATCCAGAAAAACAGACAGAACATACTCTTTTATTTATATAGATACCATAACTTAGGTGAGTATAAAACATTTAGCAAATTAAATATTGTTTTAAATATAAGTAGCATGCAGGGCCAGGGGAGGGGTCAAGGGGGCAACAGCACCCCTGTCAGAGAGGGTTATTCCCCTGTGTCAAGGTAGTAGTAGTAGTAATATATTTTATTTACGTGACTTGTGCATGTTAAATTACAAACAAATTTAGGACATTTAATTTAAATCGCGCACCCGGCCCTATTGGGCATATATGTCACCCTGAAAATAAGAGTTAATTAATTTTTGTAAGGAGTTTGGCAATGGTCAACCAGGTAGCAATAGCCCCCATGTCGGGGGATGATATTCATATTCCCTGTGTCAGGGAAATCCTGGCACCACCCCTCTGTAGGACCTATATATAGCCTCTACTATAGTCAATAGACTACTGGTACATCATACTACTACATGCCTAAAATATTGACTTGAATATCGACTAGCAGAAATACTGAGAAAGGTTAAGACCTTGATAGCCACGGCCTGCAGTACGAAATACGAGTCTGGGGTAAGTACAGTATAAATCTTACAAATTCTCCTTTTATAATGGCTTTATTTGTGGAACAGGTTTGGCACCACTCCCCAATTAGGTTAATTTGCCATGTCCTTGTCAGTTTGGCCCCGTTTTGATCTCGAAAATAGGGAACCTGTATGAACATTTGAATGCACAATTCCGACAATTTAATACGTTTCTTAAATTTTATTTTCCGATGGATGACTAGTAAGTGTCTTCCATTGTCAACTATGCAGTAATTATAGCTTTGCATCAAGCTTGTTTTCTATGACATCAATTTGTTCAACGCCAATCTCGAAACAGCGTGTGCTTTTTGTGTTGTTACCAACGACGCCACAGAGTTTCTATATACCGCCAGCCTGCCCAGTGGCAACTCCCTGGTGACGTTACATGACTCTTTACGTCACTTACATCTCCCGTCTATTTAAACTCCCTGGCGTTACTGTTGCGGAAGTCGACATTTTTGTTGGATATTATTCTACTTCTAGCTGCTTCTGGTAAGAAATTCCGGGCCGTATTCTGGTGAGTTTACTTATGATCGCAATTTGGCATACAACTAATTTGCTCCAAGATTTGCGAGTGATCGATCAGCTAATTTATGGATATCTTGTTCAATCACCGCCGTTTTTTGTTTCAATCAAGAATGTTCGACTTTCCCAATTTTAAAGTAAACATGTTAAATCAGACTAACAACAGGACTGGAATACCACCCCAAGACGACCCACCCAAACTCAGTTGTGGTAGTTTCTGACCAAAACTAAGCTTCAGTGACAAATTTTATCCAAATCTAATTCTGATTTAAAATTGTGAAAGTAGAAAAATCTTGATTGATACAAAAAACAGTGGTGTTTGGGACAACTTTCATTTTTTGGGATATCTTTGACTGCGATAAATCACAAAAGTATTTTAAATTTTTATCGCAAAGATGTTTGCGATTTTATTTAATCTATTATATAAAATTGCAAATATGTTTGTGATGTTTGCGATTTATTTTGCGAAGTATTTTGCAATCTATCGTAAAGATGTTTACAATATATCGAATTTGTTTTGCGATTTATCAACATAAAAAATGCACATGTACATGTATTTGTACATATATGTTTGGAAAGCGACAGGAGGGTTTTCAAAACTTGATCCCAAATTGGGAGGGGGGGGGGGGGTGGTATGCTGAACCGCCTTTTTGTCCATAGTAACAAGTATACAATATTAAACCATTGGAAGCGCTTTGTTGGGTTTGAGTTTCTGGGTCAATAAGAATGGCTGCATAATTAAGGAGCTACTAGTACATGTACATGTCTATGTATTTTCATGTTTAAATAGCAGTTATATCAGTGTACATGTACATTGTATGTTGTGTATTATCGGGGGGTGGTCTGTGGCACAATGAGCAGGCACCGATCACCGAGCTGCAGGACCTCAGCTCGTAACAGACTGGTTCGAATCATATGTGGCGACCTACTAGTATACTCCAACTACCTGACTGAAGAAAACTTTCTGATTATCAGTGGTTTACATATGATATGTGCAGACGGTGCATCGTGACTATATATTGTAGGTGACTAACCATAGACCACATGTTTTCCACCACCAACAAATGATCTGGCCTCATTTTTATATCGCCTTAGTTGTGGAAAGCGACACAAAACCGCAAATAAATAAATGTGTATTAGAAAACACTCAATGTTGCTATTATCTATCTAGAATTACCTGTCAACTCCATTTTCGGGCATTACAGACAGGGTCCAGGTCTCGACTGTGGTCGGTGCTTTTGTGGGCTACTCTAACATACAGCCGGGTTCTTTAACGTGCACATAGTCACCCATGTACACGGATCATCCATTTATGTCGGCTCCCTATCCGACAGTGTACCACACTCACGACAACATACCTGGACATGATATCGCCGTGAAGGGAAGTCAAGTTTGTATTCGGATACATATTGTGTGATCACGAATGAGACTGTTCAGTCATACAGCATGGTAATCTGACCAAGTTTGGATTTTTGTCAGAATACCCAACCGGGAATCGATCCCCGGACCTTTAGCACCAGTGCGCTATCCAGTCGGCCACTGACTTCCATTTCATTTATTTATTTTATATTTGGGGTTTTACATTGCTTCCTATAATTAAGTGATATCACAGCAAAGCCAGATTAATTGTTGATAGAGGTAATCATGTGTGCTACAGTTAGTCGTGAACAATTCAGTAATGTTTTTTTAATTTATGTAATTTCTAATGTAATGTATATCATTTATATAGCGCTAAATTTCTGGTGTAGCTCTAAGCGCTTACATTATTACCCAGCTTTTTATGAGTAATGCCGAGTCTTGTGCCTGCTGCCATTTTACAGGCTCTTCACTAGAGCGGCTTTCGGATATCCAACAACAAGGTACCTATTTCTCGTCTAGGTACGACGAAGCGAGCACAGTACAAAGACCTTGCCCAAGGATCACAACCTGGCGCGAGATTTGAAACAGCGTGTGTCTATATATAGTACATGCACCGCTTAATCCGGCCAAGCCACTGTTGCGGAGACGATAGTCCACCGACAGGGCGCGAACCCATGCCGGTTCGTTGACACCATTACAAGTCCGACACTCTAACCACTGGGCTATCACTTCCACCTGGACATGATATCGCCGTCTACTCGCATGTAAACCACCGACCATTATGCAGGTGAAGGTAGCGAGTGGTTCCTCTGTTAATATTCCCATATTATTTATACTGTAATTAAATGAAGGCAGTCCGTGTTTCCTCTGTCCTTCCCATGTTATTATAATTAGATGTAAGTATAGTCAGTGTTTCCTCTGTTCCTCCCATGTTATTATCATATTATGCCTACGGGGGTCGGGGGCATATACAGGTCGTTGAGGGCTATGTCTGTCCTAGCATATCACCTTCTAATTCGGTGTTAATTATCAAAGTTTTGTTTCTTCTTTTGGCATGGTGAAAGCACAGTTTGGTACCCACATTAATTAGGTTAATTATTCAAGGCATGTAACTTTGTTACATAATTCTGTTGTACGAGAAAGTTCGATTTCATGACAATTAGGCAATGGAAATTGAATTTTGATCTATAATTGTAGATTTATTGCAGACATTGAGCACCTGTGAACCTGGTTGAATTTTCTGTGGTAAGATGGATCACATCCATCCTCAATCTACTTATGTCATGTATTGGCATTTGTTTCTAATGTGGAGGGGTAGATAGGCTTGAGACCCCACCACAGTTCAATTCACACCAAGTTCTCAGCTTCTGTAAATGTCAGATTACATTGACCATGTAAATTTACGATTAAACCGTAAATTCACATTACGATGATGTCATTATTTTACGATAGTTTCTGATGGTCCAATTGCTGCCAACAGTTTCTGTCATAATATTACGATCATTTTGTAAATATACGATCAAATTTGTAAATGTCAGATTACGTTGATCTCGTAATTTTACGACAGTTACTGATGGTCCCATTGCTGCCAACAGTTTCTGTCGTAATATTACGATGACATTTTTTTTAGTGTATAACCATCAGGTTGTTATACATGGTTCCGTGTGTATGTTAGTGTATTTAACTCTCATTTTTGACTCATTAATTAATTTATTGGATATTATATGTTGAGTATAGTAGATGACCCCATAAATGGCTGCATGGATTTAGGTACAGTCTCCCTTTAATAACGTTTAAGTTTCTATAACGATATGTTAAATCCAAGTTCGATAGATCAAGAGAGATTCTTTATCAAATGACTTTCAATACTTAATCTGGATTTATGCACAACGTATACAGATGTCTGGGCCTTAAATATTTATCATGCTGGGTCATGTACTCACCGTCATGTTTCAAGATGAAAGCGACACTATTCTCACCAAACACATTGCTTGGGTTGTTGGCGACGATTGGTCTATCGTAGAAATAACAAGTCTTCCTCCCCTTGTTATGGACAAAAGCCACACATCCATTCCTCGCACACTTGTGAGCACAAAACAAACTGCTTGTCCCTCCTGCTCGAACCATTTTTTCGAAATATTGAGGATTAAATACTCCATCCACACCCATGAGCCGCTCAAAGCGAAGAGAAACCTCTGCTGCAAGACATGAGTCTACCAGTATGCAGATGGCAACAAGAACAACCTTCATTTTCGATTGTTTATATACGAGCGCCAAATAACGCTGGTTTTCTTACTTGCGTATCCTGAAAATGGAGAGCAGCACCATTAATGACTCTTGATAAGCAGGAACTTTGGAGAAACATGAACACACTCTATCATTCGGTATCGGTGTCGGTATAAAATGTAGATTGGAGCAGATATGTGTGTCCGAAGTCACGATCGTTGTGAACATTCATTGCCCGGAGTTGTTATTTGATTTTACTGAAATAAATGCTCAATTCTTCTTCAAATACCAAATGGTGTGTGTTTAGTGTTGAATCGTGTGTAGTGGCCTCGTTTGTCTGTTATATTTTGTCTATTGATTTTAAATCGACATATTAGTTCGGGCGTTGACTATTATATTTTCTTGGACTAATGTTAGTTTCGTATTTGTCGTATGTTGATATAAATGCTATTAAAACGAAATCGACGTATAGTAAATGTGCAACAGCTGTAGTAGAACAATGGAGTTAATATTGTATTTATTGCTGTATTAGAAGCGTGTTATTACATATTGGTTGGAATATGAATACTATTGAATTGAAATAGAACATCAATTGTGCGTCGATCAACATTGATTAGATAATGATATATATTAGAATGAAATTGTCTCATATTGAATATAAGATAGACTATTGGTTTGGAAATGAGCACCATTGATGGGAAATAATATATTGATTTAGAAACGATTGCTATTAGAATGGAATATACCTATATTTGAATGCTTGATGCATTCAATTAGTTAAACAATCCAATATTAATTTGACGTATTTTCCGATAAAACGGCTGCCCACACCAATGTACCAAATTTGAAATAACTAAAACTAAAGTTATCACCCGCAAACCAAAATAATATGCAAATTATAAGTCTACAAAGACCATAACTTCGGCAAAACGGGCGGACCGAATCCAAATTCGAATCTGACCTGTATTTCCATGTGGCTAATCTATATACAATATTTGAAAACAGTCAGACAACTAAAATTGAAGTTATCATCGGGAAACCAAAATAATTGGCAAATGTTAAGCCGACAAGGACCACAACTCCGGCAAAATTGGCGGGCGAACCCAAATTGGAAGTATGATGTCCGTGAACGTGATGATCGCAACTGACTATACTCTCTTAGAACAACAATTTATGGTTGCCTAAACATATACATATTTTGGGAAATTCACACAATTATTGTTCAATGAGCCATAAACATTGATTGTTCACAAGTGAGCAGTGATTGTTGCCTGGTTGGATTAAGGACAAACGGTTGTAAAACATAATCTCTAAGAAATATGTAATCGAATTGAAGTAGCTAGGCAATACGAAGTCCATCTAAATGCCTCTCAGATTTCAATCAACGAAAGCGGAGTGGGTTGAGCATGAAGTTAGCATTTCATAAATTTAATTGTCATTCAATTCTTATTCTTGACTTCAATTCTTGTTAGTAATTATAACATAATACATTTTAGTTGTTCACCTTTGCTCTTCCAACCACTATTTTGTCTGTAATAAAGTCACATTTTTTGTATCAATAAGTCTAATTGATATGCCACATTTGGTATCCTCAGACCAAAGCCCATAGCTCTGCTAAATTATATTTTGTATGTTGGTGTTGTAACTGCCTGTTTGGAATCTCGAATAATACAACTAATAGCTTGTAGGTTTAAACTTGTTGATGACTAAATTATGTGAGCAAGTCAACAATCTAATTGGTTATTTGAAGAGCGTTTAACTTTTGAGTATTCTCGCGGCCATTTTGGTTGCCAGTTTTTAAGTTTATATGAACACCAACTTCACTTGTATTTAGCGAGTTCAGAAAAACGTAATAAAATCTTTCAAATGGACACAATAAGAATTTGTATATACTGACCTTTATTTATTCAGTTCATTTTCCAACAAAAGATATTTGACCTTTTGAACTTTGACCGTTGTTGCACAAATCGGTCCAGATATCGAGAAAAACCCTCATTCCTGTATAAAATAATATATCATATGGATATTTTACCGAAAAGCATCGAGTCTTCAATTTGGACTTTTAGTATGTTGTAGCCAAAATGTTTTTTTTCTAATGAAACAGTTATAAATCATTTCTGTTGTAAATAATTACGGGTAGATTAGTCAGGGTATAAATAATCACGAGTAGATTAGTCAGGGTATAAATCTTCATGGGTATATTAGGCAGAGTATAAATCATCACGGGTAGATTAGTCAGGATATCAATCATCACGGGCAGATTAGTCAGGTATAAATCATCATGGGTAGATTAGTCAGAGTATAAATCATTACGGGTAGATTAGTCAGGGTATAAATAACACGGGTAGATTAGCCAGAGTATAAATCTTCACGGGTATATTAGTCAGAGTATAAATCATCACGGGTATATTAGTCTGGGTATAAATCATCGCGGGTAGATTAGTCAGAGTATAAATCATTACGGGTAGATTAGTCAGGGTATAAATCATCACGGGTCGATTAGTCAGGGTATATATCACCACGGGTAGATTAGTCAGGGTATAAATCTTCAAGGGTATATTAGTCAGAGTATAAATCATCACGGGTAGATTAGTCATGGAATAAATCATCACGGGTAGATTAGTTAGGGTATAAATTATCACGGGTATATTAGTCAGGGTATAAATCATCAAGGGTAGATTAGTCAGGGTATAAGTATTCGCGGGTAGATTAATCAGGACATGAATAATCAAGGGTACATTATTCAGGGTATAAATCATCACCGGTACATTATTCAGGGTATAAATCATCACCGGTAGACTAGTCAGGGTATAAATCATCACGGGTATATTAGTAAGGGTATAAATCATCACAGGTAGATTAGTCAGGGTATAAATCTCACGGGTAGATTAGTCAGGGTATAAATTATCACAGGTAGAGTTGTCAGGGTATAAATCTTCACGGGTAGATTAGTCAGAGTATAAATCATCACGGGTAGATTAGTCAGGCTTTAAATCATCAAGGGTAGATTAGTCAGGGTATAAGTCATCGTGGGTAGATTAATCAGGACATGAATCATCACGGGTACATTAGTCAGGGTATAAATCATCACGGGTAGATTAGTCAGGCTTTAAATCATCAAGGGTAGATTAGTCAGGGTATAAGTCATCGCGGGTAGATTAATCAGGACATGAATCATCACGGGTACATTAGTCAGGGTATAAATCATCACGGGTAGATTAGTCAGTTATAAATCATCACGGGTAGATTAGCCAGGGTATAAATCTTCACGGGTAGATTAGTCAGGGCATAAATCATCACGGGTAGATTAGTCAGGGTATAAGTCATGACGTGTAGATTAGTCAGAGTATACATCATCACGGTTAGATTAGTCAGGGTATAATTCACCATGGGTAGATTAATCAGTGTATAATTCATCACGGGTAGATTAGTCAGGGTATAAATCATCACGGTCAGATTAGTCAGGGTATAAATCATCACGTGTAGGTTAGTCACGGTATAAATCAACACGGGTAGATTAGTCAGGGTATAGATCATCACGGGTAGATTAATCAGGGTATAAATAGTCACGTGCAGATTAGTCAGAGTATAAATCATCACGGGTAGATTAGTCAGGGTATAAATCATCACGGGTAGATTAGTCAGGGTATAAGTCATGACGGGTAGATTAGTCAGGGTATAAAACTTCACAGGTAGATTAGTCAGAGTATAAATCATCACGGGTAGATTAGTCAGGGTATAAATCATCACGAGTAGATTAGTCAGGACATAGATCATCACGGGTGGATTAGTCAGGGTATAGATCATCACGGGTAGTTTAGTCAGGGTATAAATCACCACGGGTAGGTTAATCAGGGTATAAATCAACACGGGTAGATTAGTCAGGGTATAAATCATCACGGGTAGATTAGTCAGGGTATATATAATCACGGGTTGATTAGTCAGGGTATAAATCATCACGGGTAGATTAGTCAGGGAATAAATCATGACGGGTAGATTAGTCAGGGTATAAATAATCACGGGTAGATTAGTCAGGGTATAAGTCATCACGAGTATATTAGTCAGGGTATAAGTCATCACGAGTATTAGTCAGGGTATAAATCATCACGGGTAGATTAGTCAGGGAATAAATCATGACGGGTAGATTAGTCAGGGTATAAATAATCACGGGTAGATTAGTCAGGGTATAAGTCATCACGAGTAGATTAGTCAGGGTATAAGTCATCATGACTAGATTAGTCAGGGTATAAATCATCACGGGTAGATTAGTCAGGGTATAAGTCATCACGATTATATTAGTCAGGGTATAAGTCATCATGACTAGATTAGTCAGGGTATAAATCATCGCGGGTAGATTAGTCAGGGTATAAATCATCAAGGGTAGATTAGTCAGGGTATAAGTCATCGCGGGTAGATTAATCAGGACATGAATAATCAAGGGTACATTAGTCAGGGTATAAATCATCACGGGTAGACTAGTCAGGGTATAAATCATCACAGGTAGATTAGTCAGGGTATAAATCATCACAGGTAGATTAGTCAGGGTATAAATCATCACGGGTAGATTAGTCAGGGTATAAATTATCACAGGTAGAGTTGTCAGGGTATAAATCTTCACGGGTAGATTAGTCAGAGTATAAATCATCACGGGTAGATTAGTCAGGCTTTACATCATCAAGGGTAGATTAGTCAGGGTATACGTCATCGCGGGTAGATTAATCAGGACATGAATCACTACGGGTACATTTGTCAGGGTATAAATCATCACGGGTAGATTAGTCAGGCTTTAAATCATCAAGGGTAGATTAGTCAGGGTATAAGTCATCGCGGGTTGATTAATCAGGACATGAATCATCACGGGTACATTAGTCAGGGTATAAATCATCACGGGTAGATTAGTCAGTTATAAATCATCACGGGTAGATTAGCCAGGGTATAAATCTTCTCGGGTAGATTAGTCAGGGCATAAATCATCACTGGTAGATTAGTCAGGGTATAAGTCATGACGTGTAGATTAGTCAGAGTATACATCATCACGGTTAGATTAGTCAGGGTATTAATCACCATGGGTAGATTAATCAGTGTATAATTCATCACGGGTAGATTAGTCAGGGTATAAATCATCACGGTCAGATTAGTCAGGGTATAAATCATCACGTGTAGGTTAGTCACGGTATAAATCAACACGGGTAGATTAGTCAGGGTATAAATCATCACGGGTAGATTAATCAGGGTATAAATAGTCACGTGCAGATTAGTCAGAGTATAAATCATCACGGGTAGATTAGTCAGGGTATAAATCATCACGGGTAGATTAGTCAGGGTATAAATCATGACGGGTAGATTAGTCAGGGTATTAAACTTCACAGGTAGATTAGTCAGAGTATAAATCATCACGGGTAGATTAGTCAGGGTATAAATCATCACGGGTAGATTAGTCAGGGTATGAATCATCACGAGTAGATTAGTCAGGGCATAGATCATCACGGGTGGATTAGTCAGGGTATATATCATCACGGGTAGTTTAGTCAGGGTATAAATCACCACGGGTAGGTTAATCAGGGTATAAATCAACACGGGTAGATTAGTCTGGGTATAAATCATCACGGGTAGATTAGTCAGGGTATATATAATCACGGGTAGATTAGTCAGGGTATAAATCATCACGGGTAGATTAGTCAGGGTATAAATCATCGCGGGTAGATTATTCTGGGTATAAATCATCGCGGGTAGATTAGTCAGGGCATAAATCATCGCGGGTAGATTAGTCAGGGTATAACTCATCACGGTAGATTAGTCAGGGTTTAAATCATTACGGGTAGATTAGTCAGGGTATAGATCATCACGGGTAGATTAGTCAGGGTATAAATCATCACGGGCAGATTAGTCAGGGTATAAATCATCACGGGTAGATTAGTCAGGGTATAGAATATGACTCGAGTATGTTAGCATATTAGCCATATTATACTTATGATGTCAAAGCGACGACGTAAGCCACCGCGGATTATTTATGTGGAGGAAAAAAGAAAATGAATCAGAGAGAAAGAAAGAGAGAGATAGAGAAGTAACTAGAGATGGAGAGAGAGAAAGGGAGAGAGACATACCGAGAGAGAGAGAGAGAGAGAGAGAGAGAGAGAGAGAGAGAGAGAGAGAGAGAGAGAGAGAGAAAGTGAGATATATATAGAGAGAGGGAACGAGAGAGAGAGAGAGGGAGATGGAAAGAGAGTGATGGGAGATGGAGAGAGATAGAGAGAGGGGGTATAGAAAGAGATAGAGAGAGACTATTTATGATGCGTATAATTTTATCACCTGATATATTTCTTCTTTAAGACGCAGAAGCAAAGTATACGACGTGTTCGCTCGACCGTCCTAAATGTGTATCGATTCCAACATTGTGCTTTGCAATATATTCATTCGGGCGAGGCTCATCAATTGCTCGGCAGGATTTCATGTGAACTTGAACTTCGCAATCAATATACCACGCCCACTCCGATACATGATATGAGGAATAATAACAGCGTACGGCTACGTCCACAACGCTGGTGTTCCCCTTTAACAAACATTCTGGTGAAAACCAGGTAAACTCTGGTAAAATAATGTACAGTCCGGTAGACAATGATATACTCTGGTAAAAGTCATGTAAAGCTCGTGTAAAAAGGACATACCCTTGTAGAGTCAAAGTAAAGGCATGGTGTATCCCCATAGGCCATACAGGAACGACCACACTGCCATGCAATACTCTCTCACGACCACACTGCCATGCACTACTCTCTCACGACCGCACTATCATGCAATACTCTCTCACGACCACACTGCCATGCACTATTTTATCACGACCACACTATCATACAATACTCTCCCAGGACCACACTGCCATGCACTACTCTCATACAACAACACTGCCATGCAATACTCTCCCAGGACCACACTGCCATGCACTACTCTCTCACGACCACACTGCCATGCAATACTCTCTCACGACCACACTGCCATGCAATACTGTCACATAAGTGACTGCTTGTTTCCTGGAGCACCGGGGTGACTGTTCTGGGAAATAGTTTGTGGTGCATTATGAAAGTAATAATAAGGTCGTAATGGTTCTGAAAACACAATTATTCTCCACAAACGAAATAAATCTCTGTGAAATATCGCATAAATAAGGCGTTCCTAAATCCCTTCTGTGAAGTTCTTTTTCACCTGCCTGTCACCAACTAGTGCAGACACATAGCAGCAATTATTCACTGTCCGTCTACCAACGGATTCGGGTTTTTGTTTTAAATTGATATGATGAGTTTATGTGGCCAACAGTCAATCCGCCTGTACACAAATCACCCACATGTAAATGTTATAATCTTTGGAGATGTGGCTACTATAAGCGTCATACTTTCTGCCAAATCCCATTCTCTCACAGAATTATTTTTATATATTAAACAATTTTGTAATTTTCATGTGCATGATTTAGAGAAATAAATATGTTTACACAAAATTTGTTCTTAAATTTCCAACTATTGAAAAGTTTGGTAACAGGTGTGAGAGTGCCTATGATTTGTGGTGCATTCTCTCAACCCATGCCTGTCGATCGCCACGCCCACGAGGAATGCAAATAAAAACTCCTTAATACAGTCAAACAAATGTAAATTATGGGTGGGGAGACTTTGACCCCCTACCCTTTTTTACACTAAAAACTATATACAGGGGCGTGACTAGAATGTCTCCATTGGGGTGTCCAACATGAAATAATGGCATCCCCGTAAACCAGACCAAAGTTCTCTATTCACGAAGTTCCATTTGCACCCCCGTGTGTCGGAATGGAACTTTCCAGCTATTACCTCAAACTCTCCAACCTGTCACCCCCGAAAAGTGTCCAACCTGTCAGCGCCGAAAAGTGTCCAACCTGTCAGCCCCGAAAAGTGTCTAAAGTGTTCAGCCTGTCACCCCCAAAAACTGTCTAAAGTGTTCAGCCTCTCACCCCCAAAAACTGTCCAACATGTCAGCCCCGAAAAGTTTCCAACATGTCAGCCCCGAAAAGTGTCCAACCTGTCAGCCCCGAAAAGTGTCCAACCTGTCAGCCCCGAAAAGTTTTCAACCTGTCAGCCCCGAAAAGTGTCCAACCTGTCAGCCCCGAAAAGTGTTCAACTGATGCATGTCCAGTACCGACCTAAATGTAGAAAATGTTATATGTTATATGTTGATGTTGGTTTAGAAATAACATTCCCACCAACTAATGTTTGGAAATTAGAACAATTCTAACTATTTCCAGATATAAATAGTGCAAGATTTCCAACTGGTGTTGTGTCAGGCAAGATATTTCCAACTTAAACAGTTCGGCCATTTAACAAGATATTCGGTCGGAAATTACATGTAGTCGTGATATATAAATTTAACTTAGAATTTAACATATGCTTAAACATTGCCACCCCCCAAGTTGGAAACTTTCCAACTGATTCCTATTTAAAACCAAACAATGTTGACCAAAAGTAGAAATACGTTGCTGTTGGCCTACACAATAAATTTCCCCACTAATGACTGGTTATAAATTCGAACAATGAGAACAATTTCGAGCTGTATAAGGTGTAAACTTTCCAACTATCATGTTGCGTCAGGCAAGATTTTCAAAAAATTTGAACTTAAGCAAACCAGCCTGAATATATACTGTAAAATCGTTTTAATTCGTGGGGGTTTGTTATTCGTTGATTTCGTAGTTTTGCTCAACCACGAAATCAACAACCAACGAAATAATTGACTCTTGCGTTGAGTGAGCAAAAAACCTATCTAACATACGAGATGGAAATGAATATCGGCCATTACGTCTGTTTTAGAAATGTCGTAAAATGTATGCAGACAAACAGAAGACGAGATGAAACGTAATCTTTTTCATTACAATATCATTCATTAACCGAATAAAACATTGATATGCTACATAATCTGATCTGGCTATGATAGTTTGTTAAACAATGCTCTATGCATTGGTTTCTTTACAGGGCTATTGGTTTACTATATTACCCACGTGCATATTTAATCTATATCTATATTTGCGAATGTCTGTCTGTGTTCTATAGAAATCCACAGGGGACCATCTAGATGGCACCAAAGGGGTCTACTAGGGGTAACTTTTTACGAAAAAGATAATGGTGAGGGTTAGGATTTTCTAAATGACGCCGTTGTTGTCAGGGGCAGAACAGGGGGAGGAGCAGAATTTTTTTTTGTCGCCGATTGCCACGAAACTTATATATAATCATCCCCATGATATAAGGAATCTGATGGTGTGGTTTAAATATGTTAAGAGTGGCGCCGTTCGAGTCAGGGATGCACGGAAGGGGAGAGGGGCACCAAAAATTGATAAACTGAGTTTAGCGCCGAGGGACCTTCTAGCTGGCACCAAACGGTCTACTAGGGGTAACTTTTTACGAGAAAGATAATGGTGCGGGTTAGAATTTTCTAAAGTGACGCCGTTGTCAGGGACAGAAAACGGGGAGGGGTAGAAAACATGTATGCCGCCGATTGCCACGAAACGTTTATATAATAATTCCCATGATATGAGGAATCTAACGGTATTGTTTAAATATGTTAAACGTGGCGCCATTCGCGTCAGGGATGCACGGAAGGGGAGAGGGCACCAAAATTGATCAAACTAATTTTAGCGTCGATTTCCACCAAATCGATATATATTCTTCTCCATGATAAAAGGAATCTAATCTAAGACTCCAAATTCGTGTAGTTTGGATGAAAGATTATGGGAGGGGCACACAATTTGATAAGAATGGGTTTAGTCGCCGATTGCCACAACACTTATACAATATCATCCCCATGGTATGATGAGTCTAATTGTGTTGCTTAAATCTGTCAAAAGTGGCGTCATTCGAGTCACGGTTGAACTGATGGGCAGAGGGGCACCAAAATTGATACGCAATAATTTTATAGCGCCAATGTCCACCAAAGTGATACGCATTCTTATCCATATTACGAGCAGTCTGATCGTGTGATTTAAAGACGCCATGCTGGTTCTGTTTGGGTGAGAGATGGGGGTTAGTGGGCACTAAATTTGATCAAAATTGGTTTACCAAACTTATCAATAATCATCTCCATGATATCAAGAGTAGAATGGTATGGTTTAAGAACGTCACAAGCTGTCACAAGTGGGGGCCATTCTAGTCAGGATGCATAGAGGGTGAGAGGAACAGAAACAAGATGAACAATATGTTTAGCGCTGATGTCCACCAGATTGATACATATTTTCCGTGATACGAGAAATCTAATCGTGTGGTTTATATACGCCAACTTGGTGCCGTTTGGATGAGAGATATTGGGCCCCTAAATTTGATACGCATTTGTATACTCGCCAATTTTATACAAAAACTTATACAAATTCATCCACACGGTATGAGCTATGAGGAGTCTAATGGGGTGGCTTAAAGTTGACAAAAGTGGCGTCATTTGAGTCAGGGGCGCACTGAAAGGGAGAGGGGCGCCAACATTGATAACAAATCATGTTAGCGCCGATTTGGGGGGGGGGGGGTATGCACTAAATTTGATAAGAATTGGTTTAGTCACCGATTGCTACCAAACTTATACAAAATCATCCACATGGTATGATGAGTCTAATGGTGTGGCTTAAAACTGTTAGCAGTGGCGTCATTCGAGTCAGGGGTGCACTAAAAAGGAGAGGGGCACCAGCATTGATACACAATATTTTTAGCGCCAATTTCCACAAATTGATACGTATTCTTATCCATGATACGAGGAATCAAATCATGTAATTTAATGACGCTATATTGGTGCTGTTTGTGTGAGAGGTGGTGTTGGGTGTGGGGTGTTCACTAAATTTGATAACAAAAATTGTTTAGTCGCCGATTGGCACCAAACTTATAAATATTTATCTCCATGATATCAGAGTCTAATTGTGTAGTTTAAAGACGACATTCGAGACAGGGGTCCACAGAGGGTGAGAGAGACACAAAGGTGGATAAACAATATGTTTAGCGCCGATTTCCACCAGACTGATACATATTCTTCTCCGTGATACGAGGAATCTAATCGTGTGGTCTAAATACGCCAAATTGTTGCCGTTTGGGTGATATATATGGGGGCCCTAAATTTGATACAAATGTACATGTATACTCGCCAATTTTCAACAATTTTATATATATTCATCTCCATAATGAGTCTAAGTTTGTGGTGTAATAATGTCAAATGTGGCGCCGCTGAAATAGGGACGGACGGTTCACCAAAACAGATAGAAATATGTTTAGTGCCAATTAACATCAAATTCATATTCGTTCTTCTCAAATGATACGAGGAATAAAATCGTGCGTGTTAAAACGTCACATTTGGTGCCTAGATATATTTGTAAATATATATCTGTCTGTATGTGTTCTATATATAACTTCATGGGGATACAATCGAGATGGCACCAAGGCTTTCTAACAGTGGTAACTTTTTAAAAATATTAGAATAGCTCATGTTAATATTATAACACAATTGAGTCTGCCCCATTCAATATAGTTTCCACAAAAAAGTTACAAGAGATATAGAAATGTATAGAAGGCCTGGTCAACAATAGTGGTCACAGTGTGCCGTCAAATATAATTTCTTCTGAGATAAAAGAAAACGGAGTCAGTGGCGCATGACTTTTCAGGATCCTCCAATACTGACATATGACAAGGTTATATCTGCCCAATATACAGAGGATATCTTTCATGTTTTAGAACAAACTCATCGCCTAACATAAACAACTCAAAATCTCACTCTGTGTCCGGTACATGTAGCTGATATAGTTCCATAGCAACACTTCTTTTAAACTGAGAATAATTAGCCAGTATGTAGCACAATGAACAGAGGAGCACATGGACATTTCTTTAAAACATCTGTATCTTCATGGAGATATGATAACCAGGTGTCCTCAAAATCTTAGTCAAACCCACTGGATTTATTGATACATCTCTACGTAAAACCCAATTACCGTCTTTTATTTTTGCGAACTAAATTAATCGCGACCTGAGTTCCAATCTGTTCTAAGTACCGTTCTGGTACGAAACGTTGGAACGTTGGAACGTTGGAACCGGAATTAAATTCTCTACAAGATGGTCACAACACCGAAGCGATATTTCGAACAATAACGCCGTAAAAGACGGTTATTTGTTGTCCGAAGTACGCTAAAGTGAGTTGTGTTGAGAACTGACTTGTTTCATATGCTTTCATGCACATTGGGGACTGAAACCATATTGGTCTATAACTCAAGTGGATATAATTTCTTAGTTCCATCTTGTTCTATTTCAATATTGGCAATGTCTGAAGAATTATACGTGTATGAGTCTTCTTCCCACATGGAACAATATGGATCTAAAATATGATCGAAGCCGATACCTTATCATATTTAACCTATATAGATAGGTTTATATAAAACTACTCCAAACTTCGCCGTGCAAAACAAACTGTAATATTGTAATTGAGTAGATGAATAACCACCCAGTTTCTTGGTGGCTATATTCCGTTTCCCAAGCAAGGTACATATAAGTGTTAATATGTTAGTATTCTATATTATTTATGCAATGACATAACTGGTTAATTATATTTGACATACATACAGTCTTTCGATGTTATTAGTACATGTAGTCCCAACATGCCTAATATTTCAGTCAGGTATCACTGTGCATGTCTAACGTTCTGATAATTGCATTGGTTTAATATTTTATTTATTGTCATTCCCGCTTCGAGGACATACACCACTTTCATTTACAAATAATGATGCACAGATGGTTAATGGTATGCGGAATCCACCCCACGAACAGTAGCACGTTAATACGGATTTGTTACTTTTCGTCACCCTTATAATTTTCGATTTTATAGCGAATTTATAGTTGAAGGACATTCAAAACACATATATTCACGAGACTTAATGCTATTGCCTTGACGGTATCTATCCGTTAGTCGTCTGTGACTATGGCCATGGGATCACCTTATATGAAAGTCACCAGAACTACACATACACGCACATGCATACACTATATCAACGACTTTCTGGTGTTCAGTTTATCCACCTAGTTTTGGAATCCATGTTAACCGCAATAAGTTGGAAGATCCCTGTCAGCAGCCCAAACACCAGCAATAAACAGCGTCCCGAATTAGCAAATATTTAACACTGTTACATGATCATATAGGCTATGGTCATCTTGAAATTATATGGCAGTTTCCGATAGGCGTTGTGCGTGTATGTTGTATATCAGATGCATGTGAAGTGTCCATAGCCCACAATGATCCACATCATCAACCGCCGACATCGCACAGCGATGACTCCGCGCCAGTATTCAATGGGAGCATGTTTCCAAACGACTGACTCCACCATTTGCTCATAGTCGTGAAACTAATGCACGGATTACAATTTTAACCACACACCTACTTAACTATTGCAGCAATACCATGAAATCAGTCAATCAAAGCACACCACCACATTGCAGCGAACACATAGCGGCGCTTCATCCAGACACCGTCCAGTCATTAAAAACCATCAACTGTCCATGACATCAATCAGTCTAATCGTGGGTATGTTCGCCGCAATATGAGGACCCCCACGTCCGACACGTCGAATGCGAATGGTGTACGGTCCCCATCGATAGTACTGTTCTCTACGAAGTCACGTTCCCGTGAACCGGCACGTGAGGACATGTGCCACATAACAGCAGCGGTAGGCACACCGGAAGGGCGCGGACCGTCACTATGGAGAGGTAAAAACGGTTCACAACATCAATCAATGTGAAACATGTATGTTTCACTATCTTCAATGTGCGTTCAACAGCACATTGCTATTCCCACAATAGAGTATCAACATTGGTGCACAAACAACATGCAAAGCCAACCTGATCATCACACCGTACTAATATATAATGAACTGTCGAATCAACAAGCAATGGCCCTCTCGCAAAGAAAAAACTGTATGAGAAACATTTAAGATAACACCCCTGATTGATCTAGACAAAAAAGAAAATTTGAAGATAGATTCTTACTCCAGCTTAAATAGTAGATGCGGATACCAAGGTGTACATGCATATTCAATGCTGCTGCATATTCCAGCTAATAGAAATGAGCGTCTACATTGGAAGCACGTTTTGGCGAAACAAAACCAACGCATGTGCTCTTGGAACAATCATAGCTGCCGCAAGTTGTCCATGTTCAAATTGCCATTGATCTAAACAGGGACGCCGGTAGATTGAGTGAGTGAACACTTCTGGATCATTTGGCCACCTGTCCTTATTAGCAACGTGCATGAATTGCGCTATGGTAACCACATAGCTGTTCACGCTAGTATTGGAGTTCGTGTGGCTGGAAGCTACTAATATGGTGTTCAATGATGAACACATTGATGGTATCCAAATATTAGTGTAGCAGCTGAAATGAGTGTGTCAAAAGATCAACTTTAATGAATGGGGTGATACATTGAGTTCATACTTAACCTGGCACTTATACATATTGCTAATTTCCAATACGCAGGTATGACAGCTCCGTTCATCTGGTAGATTACTAAACTTTGGTGAGTATACGTGAACTAATTTCCTACCAATGCTTTCGCAATACATTATTATGGTCTGCACGATGTGTAGAGTCCATCTCTCGAGTAGCATTGTATTTACAGTGATGTTGGTACTCATTTAAATGCATCATACTGTAAACCAACATGACCAAAGTAGTGTGCTTGGACAAATGCGGCTTCCAGAAATGTCGAAAATCATTTTGTTATTCTGGTGAATAGAGTGTATAGTTTAACTCTTAGTTGTCATTAGTTCCAAAATGACATATTTTTCGGAACATGGGACAACCTTGCCCTAAAATAGAGTTAAGGTCTGAATTGTAATTTGCGTGTTCAACAACAAGTATTTAGTTCTATTTTGCTCTATAAGTGCTAAATTTCACACCCTAGGTCTACATTTCTCAAAATGTAAGAGATATAACAGTCTTATGCGGATTAGTCTTGATAACAATTAATACCTAAGACATTAAGGAATCCAACGATGTGAAGTTTTCCACTGTAAACCATAAATTTCAGTTGTGACGGCAATTCAAACTTTGAAAATCGATTTACTCAAAATCATAAAAAAATGCACTTAGAACAGATTGGAACTCGGGTCGCGTAATGTGTTTATGATGTTCGTGTTATAACGTCTGAAGTATACGCAGTTGTAAATAACTAAATAGTTCTTTATTGGTGGGACTGATTAATCGCGATAAACAAAATGACAATCGCTCCGAGGTGAGCTACTACTTATATTCCGTGTGTAAGAATCATGTTTTGTGATGCTATTTGGATATATAATTTATGAGAATATATATGTGTAACGCTTTGAACAAGAGTATCCTCTATTCCCACCATATATCCACAATATGCAGAGGGTTTCACATCACTTTAACCTGGACAACGCCGGGTACCCTGCTAGTAATACAATAAATACCAGGTTAGTACCTATACTTGGCCAAAGTTTGAAATGAAGCTGGTAGCTATTATGGTAATGATTTCGTGATGTGCTTTCAGCGCAGGAATACCTCGGGGTCTAACTTCTCATTAGTACACAAATAATTTAATGTCATGCAGCTGCTATTGTAGGATATGTTGATGTGCATACAACTGATATCGGATCCACGAATTCTTGTACCGACGAAAAAGCCTTTTGATGACAAACCACGAAATTGATGCCAACGAAATCAAAGCCAATCGCAGTACAACATTATCGCGAGGAAGTTATGTTATGGAAATCTTCAACTTAGAATTTAACATTGCACCCACCAACCTAACGGAAATTTCCATTTTCACCACGCACTTATGTTGCAATGTATTAATTGCTGTTCATTCCAACTGTTGGACATTTCTGATGTAACACGTTCTGAATGGTTTATGGACACCAGCTAAGTGAAATATCACTAGATCCCGAGATTTTATATCAAGAAATATATATTTGTTATGCATGGTATATTTAAAGAGCGATTATTTCACTCATGTGTGGAAAGTTGATAACATTCTAATGCACATTGACTCAAATGACGTGGTTCGAGTGTCCCCAGCGGCGGTGTCCAACTTGGAATTATAACCTGCACCAGCAGGTCCTCGAAACACACCAAATTCCCAAGTCCAGTAAATTACATTGCCCCCCCCCCAGCCTGTTCGGCCGAAAAGGTTTTACATTTACACAAGATTTGCAACTCTTCATCATGACACCCACGTGTGGCTGGAAATTCCAACTGATGGTTACTTATATAACAAACTTACACCAAAAGTTGAAAAATATCTGAGTTTTTGTCTAGAACAACATATTTCTATCAAAACGATTTCGACCTATTATTGGTTTGACGGGAGGGATACGTGAGACCCCCCCAACCCTTTAAACATGTTCCTGATGTCTTGGTATACACCAAGTCTGTATATTGGTGTGTCGAATATTTTTAGAGCTATTTCGATTGCCAGAATGTACCAAAATCATTATATTTTTAGGATGATCTCAAAATCGAACGTTCAAAATTACATTGGCCTTTATAAAAACTTAGCTCACCACATGCAGCGTTGGTCTCCGTTCTGTAAGATAGAAGTATCCTAAAATGACCGTTATATACATACACTTTATGTCCATTATGTTCTCCACCGCGTATATATACTGGTCCAACATTCGCGAAGAGCTGCAACCCTTAACACAGTGATTGAATCGGTCCGTTATCATGCTTACGACTTTCAGATTAATTGATGACCACTGATAATTCACATCACTCATCGAGGCACTCAGGTCATGGATTGACAACCGACAGCGGTGTGCGTTAGGCCAAGTAAAATTCATGATTGATGGCTCATTCCAACTGACTATTTACTACATGCATATAGTCAGTGTCTATTTGATGGGTGTTGTCCTATAATATTTGGGGGGTCTATGTTTGTATGCATGTTCATGCAGCACAAAATGCGCGCGACACAGTCACACGAGGCGTGTGGATTTAAGGACAGCGAAGTAGGTGGGGCTTAAGACAGATATCCCCCTCGCTGTCGGGAATTCGTCCAATTAAACCCTCGGCTTCGCATCGAGGAATTATTATTCCGAATACCCGATAGCTCGGGGAATATCCTATACAGAAAATTGCATAGCTGGGCTACCATTCCTTCAATATCATTAAATGATTTTATGATATCATAAAATCGAATTATTGATATCACTTAATGCTTACTTATTTTGTGATATCATATATTCGACTTTGTGACGTCACAAAATTAATTTATGATATCACTAGTTCCAATTTGTGATATCTTAAACATTTTAAATCATTTTGTGATATCAATAATTTCCCAACATGTTATGATATCAATAATTCGAATTATAGATATCAATAAATCAAATGTTGAAATATCTCAAAAACTTAGTACTGCTTCTCAACAGGACTACCTATGCCAACAATTTAGTGTGTCATCTCTGCAGCGAAGTGTACTCGAACGAAATCGACCACGCCATGTTCCTATGCCCTTCTCCAGCCGCACTCATTATTATAAACTCTTTTTGGGAAGGGATTATCTCTCGTTTCGGCATACCGGAATATTTTCACCTTGCGTCGTTAGCCAGAGATGACCTGGTAGCAACCCTCCTCGGAAATTCTCTGGAAACCCTAACAGAACACATATCTCACTGCCTCAAGGAACTAGTACTATATTCTGCGAAGTTCCTGTACGTTCTCAGCACAATGATAAGGAATGGCGTACAGCAACCCGTGTCTCGTCCATTGTAATTATCTTTTCAACACCCACGCATGTTGTAACGACTAACTGTCATATCTGTTGGACAAATCAGATTTTCCTGCAACAAAAGCTGTTGTGAACATTCAAATGCATATATGCTTCACTCTCGTGGTTTCCAACACCTCCCCATACTTGTACATAACGGCCCACCACATTGGTCAGGGGAGCCCACTTTAATCCAACTGTATTTATATGTCATGTGTATCGATCTCTCCTATACTTGGAGGTAATAAAGATATCTCTAGCCAAATCGATTACATCTGACCGTCCGATACGCGCAGAATTAATATTTCTTGGATGCAGTCGCACCTTTCATGACAGAAGACTTAAGAGTCACCAGTGGCACGCCTATGTACCTTTATATGACACCTTGCATAGACAAGATAAATATTTGTCAATTATTTCAAGATTGGAGTAAAATATCTCCAGAAATTCAGAGTACAGAAAATACGCCTCGTACAAAAATTCCTTCAAACATCGCTATTTTGCATTTGTTACATTGGTTGCATGACTACACAGGCATAAGTAATTATCATCGACGAAACACTATTCAACGAATAGAACAACAAAACGACCGAATCAACTCTCGTGCTACACATATTTTATGTTTTACGTGTGCGGAGAAATGTGTAGGGTACAATTTACATCTGACCGTCTCGAAACGATGGTCCAGTCTACATGTACATCCGTTTCAGGTACAGTTTACAAAGTGAATGTCAATAGATTATAGATACAAAATAAAGCATCAATCACTGGGAGCTTTCCGATGAATGGCAACAAGCCATATTTCCGACTAAATCCTGAACAGTTACCCATAATTCTGCTGTGGTTAAGGAGTCGATTATTTAGGGTATTGCTGTATATACGTGGCCTGACTATGCCACACCCTCTAATATACAATATAATATTTGTCAAATGTATTATGCATTAATATGTGTATATTGAAATAAAATATCCTATCTTATCATATCCTACGTTTAGCTTGTTTCACGGTTATGTGACTTTTGCAATAAATCAATCGATCAAAACAGCGAGATTATAAAGGTTCTGTAAATAATTGAGGCGCGTTAATGCACTTTTAGAAGGATTTTCATCAGCATCAATCGTGTTTATATGGCCTCTCTAGCGAGATTATAAAGGTTCTGTAAATAATTAAAATAGCAACATATATCAGAAGCTACACCACAAAACCTTTATTCACAAACCCATAAATATTACAGAGAAACAATTAAATCCGATCAATTATAATTCAGGATAAAAAAAAACCTAAATAAATCTTACTTAATAAATTAATAACGAACAGTCATAATGATTTTGCCAGATGATTCCAGTTTGGGTTACTTTATCGGAGTAATGTAAGAAATATATGCTTTTCGTTTATAAGTAAGCTATACCAGTACAACATTACGACACATAATTATCAAACTTGATGTAAATGTGTTTGCATTATATGAATTTCTAGTCTGAAATAATAATAATAGATGACATGAAATGAGTGTTTCTCTGATATATTTATGAAACGAGTATAAGAAATTGCCTGAGGCTCGGAAAAACTGAAAACTCGAGTCATTAATAGCATATATATAACAGAGAAACACGAATTCCATATTATGTTTATCACTTTTAGAATTGCTCTTTGCTTAAAAGAGCCGCAAAAAAGTTAATTCTCAAAGAAATATATTTATAGATGTTTTTTCTCGCGGCGACGTAATGCTGTGAGACAGAAATACGTAAGCCAATCAACGTCCCGGAATTTCGGCGTTGATCAATCAAACCGTGTCGTGGTATTGATATTAAGAAGTAAGTGCTTAAAGGTACTCAACCCGATTTAACGCTCCTAAATTGCTATTTCTTTGGCTTCGGGAGTAAAAACTATTTGACTCGAATCGAGGAACCCACCCATCAAAGCTCAGAGTGATAAGATATCGATTTTTGAAGTTTGTTAGTTCAATTATTTGTGGCCCAGAAACACGCAGTCATATCGATGGTCTCGGTCAAAATTGCGGATGAAGATGGATAACTCTAAAAACAAGTGGTAATACGACCAAATGTCGTGAATACTCAAGTGATAATATACGGCCATATTTCGTTGAACAAAATGTTGATAAATAACACGTTTTGGGAAATTTGATACCATAGTTGACAGTGGTTAGCATCAATTTGTTGCTATTAATCGATTCTGATAACTAAAGCGTCTGTTGAAGAAATGTTGTTGTTGCTGTATCTTGATGATATGGGGACCGTCTGATCGGATTGAGTACGTTTAAAATTAAACTTTGTGAATTATGTGGAGGGGGGGGGGGGGGGGTTGCGACAGATCCGGATTACACTGGTACGGATTCGTGGCTAGTTGTTTGTGTTCAGAGTCTTATACGGATGCACGCTGGTATACGATATAGGATACGGATGCATGCTGGTACCATATTAAACATAACCAAATTTGATACCAGCATGCATCCGTATCCTATATACCGGTGTGTCTCCGTATATGACTCTGAACACAAACACCCAGTCGTGAATCTGTACCCGTACCAGTGTTCATCCGGATCGGTCGTCCCCGCGTTATTTCGTGTTATTTCGCCCAAAGGGAGACTATAACTTGGGAAAGTTAGATTTCACTGTGTCAACAGATTTCACATGTGTCACTTGGTTTACCAATATGAGTAAATGTTAGCCAGAAATTACCATTGCTTTTATTTGTTATCATATGGAAACGTATTAAACCAGCTCCGAATCGGATCAAACCAGCCCAATATATATTGGCATGTGTCGATATTTTGTACATGGACGGAAACTTTGTAGTAGCGTATTTACGATGAGAAGAAGCAAATATTTAATTAAAAATAGAATAGTTAATATTATTACTGAAGTAAATAGGTTTATACAAATGTGAATTAAAACATTAAACTCAATACCACGTGCGTGTGTTCACGGCGGTTCACAAGTAGGGACGCAGTGCCATGGGGTTGAGGTGTGCGTACTTTTATTCCACACCCATTGACGTGAGGCACATGTATTCAACGGAATCCCAGCCATTGAATACATATTAGTATATAACTCTAGTGGAATACAAGCCGGAACTATTCTTGTTGACGTTGTCGCCAAGAAAGATGGCGTACGTTACGTCGATCATCCGCTTCCGGTGATTCCCCCCCCCCACAATTACTGGTTATTTGTCAGACTTAAATCACAATAAAAGTAGCTATAGTAACAATGAAGTTGACATTCATGGATTGAACTTATCTGACTGAACGGTGTAGAATAAATACAGAACACAACTTGTATCATAATCTCGAATCTGTTATCGAACTCGTTGCGGACAGCGCAATGTTATATTTCGCTCGAGCTACGCTCTCGCGAAATATATCCTTGCGCCATCCGCAACTCATTCGATAAAAGATTCTCGATTAAGATGCGCGTTGTGTTCTGTCTATTTATCCACACCCATTGACGTGAGTCACATGTATTCAACGGAATCCCAGCCATTGAATACATATTAGTGTATACCTCTAGTGGAATACAAGCCGGAACTATTCTTGTTGACGTTGTCGCCAAGAAAGATGACGTACATTACGTCGATCATCCGCTTCCGGTGATTCCCCCCATAATTACTGGTTATGTGTCAGACTTAAATAACAATAAAGGTAGCTATAGTAACAATGAAAGGTGACATTTATGGATATAACTTATCTAACTGAACGGTGTAGAATAAATACAAAACACAACTTGCATCATAATCTAGAATCTTTTATCGAACTCGTTGCGGGCGGCGCAAAGTTATATTTCGCGCTCGCTACGCTCTCGCGAATTATATCCTTGCGCCACCCGCAACTCATTCGATAAAAGATACTCGATTAAGATGCGCGTTGTGTTATGTCTATATATTGTATGGGACACCGTCGGGTGTATTTGAAAATTCCATGTGCATGTTTTCACGTCTGGTCATCACATGTAGTATCGCGGCGACAGGTGGTTGGGATGCACGTACGTACTTTTTTCTAATATTGATTGCGACACTGCCGGGTCTGTTTGACAATTCCGTGTGCATGTTCTCACGGCTGATTATATATATAGGGTCGCGTCGACATGGGAGTGACTTGTACGCACTTTTATTGCATGGGACCATATCTGTTTGAACATTTCATGTGCATGTTTTCACATGTCATAATATGGCCCGTGTAGAGACGTGGCGACATGGGGTTAGGGTGTGCGTACTTATATTGCATCAAGGCTGATCACATCGCCACATAGGCGTGGCACAGGTGGTTGGGGTGTACGTATACTTATATTGACATTCATGGATTGAACTTATCTGACTGAACGGTGTAGAATAAATACAGAACACAACTTGTATCATAATCTCGAATCTGTTATCGAACTCGTTGCGGACAGCGCAATGTTATATTTCGCTCGAGCTACGCTCTCGCGAAATATATCCTTGCGCCATCCGCAACTCATTCGATAAAAGATTCTCGATTAAGATGCGCGTTGTGTTCTGTCTATTTATCCACACCCATTGACGTGAGTCACATGTATTCAACGGAATCCCAGCCATTGAATACATATTAGTGTATACCTCTAGTGGAATACAAGCCGGAACTATTCTTGTTGACGTTGTCGCCAAGAAAGATGACGTACATTACGTCGATCATCCGCTTCCGGTGATTCCCCCCATAATTACTGGTTATGTGTCAGACTTAAATAACAATAAAGGTAGCTATAGTAACAATGAAAGGTGACATTTATGGATATAACTTATCTAACTGAACGGTGTAGAATAAATACAAAACACAACTTGCATCATAATCTAGAATCTTTTATCGAACTCGTTGCGGGCGGCGCAAAGTTATATTTCGCGCTCGCTACGCTCTCGCGAATTATATCCTTGCGCCACCCGCAACTCATTCGATAAAAGATACTCGATTAAGATGCGCGTTGTGTTATGTCTATATATTGTATGGGACACCGTCGGGTGTATTTGAAAATTCCATGTGCATGTTTTCACGTCTGGTCATCACATGTAGTATCGCGGCGACAGGTGGTTGGGATGCACGTACGTACTTTTTTCTAATATTGATTGCGACACTGCCGGGTCTGTTTGACAATTCCGTGTGCATGTTCTCACGGCTGATTATATATATAGGGTCGCGTCGACATGGGAGTGACTTGTACGCACTTTTATTGCATGGGACCATATCTGTTTGAACATTTCATGTGCATGTTTTCACATGTCATAATATGGCCCGTGTAGAGACGTGGCGACATGGGGTTAGGGTGTGCGTACTTATATTGCATCAAGGCTGATCACATCGCCACATAGGCGTGGCACAGGTGGTTGGGGTGTACGTATACTTATATTGCATGCAACACTGTCGGGTCGTTTGAACATTTCATGTGTATATTCTCATGGCAGGTCACAGCGGCGTGGTACGAGGGGTTTGGTATACATAATTTTATTGCATTTGATTATATAGGCAGCATCTTCTATTTGATATATCTCAAATTGCATATGTACATACACAAATTGTAATAGTAATGTGTTCGTTTAAAGTGTAATTGTCCGCCGCGCTCATTTAAAATAATATTAGCAATATTCAATTCGTATCTACATGTAATCATCGAGGCCGACTTCTCTCAGGTCGACTTCGCGTCGGGTCGTCTTCGTATGTTTGGTCTTCATATGGGGTCGACATCACATGGGCCCGTCTTCACTTGTACTCTTTTGACCAATAGTCACATGATTTTGTAAAACTTCTATTGGGTGATTGGGTTACTTTTAAAGGTTTAGTATTGGTACCCGTATTTACATTCAAGAATATCCATGAGGATGCGTGACTATTCATGCCCAAGACCAGTTGCCCCGGGGTGATCTTGCATGTTAGGGGCGACGGCTATAGTAAGTCAAAGGCGGGTGACCAAATGATTTTTGCTTTCACTTCATCCAATCCATTCTCTTAACAGGAATCTGACTCTCTGAGTGGCTTAGCTTCACTGTCTAGAGGCTTAGAAGTTAGAACAAACCCTGAGTGATTGCCGGTCAGATTATCCCGAACAGCAGAACACGTGCGATAAAGAAATAACGAATTCTAGCACCTAACCTATATAATCAGCATACAGCAAGCGAATGCCCAGAATAAACTTCATAAATTGCGTTATCAGAACAATGTATGGGTGCCAACGAACTTCTAACGTCTTATTGTTTGGCTTTTTGCTGATTAAAATGTGTTTACGAAAATAGACAACATAAAATACAAGACAATTAACTCTATATATCCCGTCTACGCTCATGCTTTCCGAAGTCCAGCGCAATTAAATTACACTATAGTTAACCGTCTATTGATTCATTGCAATGTTGAGCCTGTCAAATGCGTTATTTTTCAAACTAGCTGGCGACTTGGTGAATTTTGATAGGCGTTACACAGGTTATTGAATAAGCATAGGAAGGCAGTGTAATTCATAGAAATTGATGACAATGGTGCAAATTTCAACTTAATGCATATTTTGTTGTGTTTATCTTTGGTTAATTTCACGACATGGTCAGTTTGAACCAGTATCTTGCCAAATATTAGCCATAGTATTGCCCGTATAAAACCAATTAAATGCGGAGAGAACCGACTCGATCAGGATAGAACCCAAACAAATATCAAAATTCGCGGTTTTCGTCGTGCTATGACACACACAGTGGAATTTTCGTTTTTATTACGCTCGTTTGGGCCACCGATTGTGAGGGGAATAGAACAATTTATCGAATTATTAGCTAGATGGCTCCAAATTGTGTTTTAACTGTCAAAAAGTCGCGAAAATGTGTAATTTCGATCATAAGGAACCGTCACAAATCAATCAAGAACCATCACAAACCGGCGATAGAACGACTTCCGATGTAACAGTTCCTACAAAGTGCATCCCACACAGATCCAAAATGGCCGCCGCCAAGATGGGGTAAAATAGGATAGTTATATATATTGACTAGCCGATGAGCCCGACGTTGTCCGGGCTATTCAAAAACCAAATTTCAAGTCGATAGCGCTATACCAAATTTCAAGTCGATACCTCCACCCGTTTCCGAGATCTGGTCTGCGCATGCGCGAAGCTGGTGTCGCACGGGCTCGGCGACCCGATAAAATTCATATCCGGGGCAAGATGCATTCACATATCAAATTTCAAGTCGATAGCTCCACCCGTTTCCGAGATATCGTCTGCGCATGCACTGCACGGGCGTCGCACGGGCTCGCCAATACGACATCGACCACCGCCTGGTCAAACTACACACACGTACCAAGTTTCGTCCCGATCGGTGGAGAATCGTAGATTTGTATAAAGGACAGACAGACAGACAGACAAACAGACAGACAGATTGTATCAAAATATATAAGAGACTAGCCGATGAGCCCGACGTTGTCCGGGCTATTCAAAAACCAAATTTCAAGTCGATGAGCCCGACGTTGTCCGGGCTATTCAAAAACCAAATTTCAAGTCGATGAGCCCGACGTTGTCCGGGCTATTCAAAAACCAAATTTCAAGTCGATAGCTCTACCCGTTTCCGAGATCTGGTCTGCGCATGCGCGAAGCTGGCGTCGCACGGTGACCCGATAAAATTCGTATCCGGGGCAAGATACATTCACATTCCAAATTTCAAGTCGATACCTCCACCCGTTTCCGAGATCTGGTCTGCGCATGCACGAAGCTGGCGTCGCACGGGCTCGGCGACCCGATAAAATTCATATCCGGGGCAAGATGCATTCACATAGCAAATTTCAAGTCGATAGCTCCACCCGTTTCCGAGATATCGTCTGCGCATGCACTGCACGGGCGTCGCACGGGCTCGCCAATACGACATCGACCACCGCCTGGTCAAACTACACACACGTACCAAGTTTCGTCCCGATCGGTGGAGAATCGTAGATTTGTATAAAGGACAGACAGACAGACAGACAGACAAACAGACAGACAGATTGTATCAAAATATATAAGAGACTAGCCGATGAGCCCGACGTTGTCCGGGCTATTCAAAAACCAAATTTCAAGTCGATGAGCCCGACGTTGTCCGGGCTATTCAAAAACCAAATTTCAAGTCGATAGCTCTACCCGTTTCCGAGATCTGGTCTGCGCATGCGCGAAGCTGGCGTCGCACGGTGACCCGATAAAATTCGTATCCGGGGCAAGATACATTCACATACCAAATTTCAAGTCGATAGCTCCACCCGTTTCCGAGATCTCGTATGCGCATGCGCGAAGCGGGCGCCGCACGGGCTCGCCAATACGACAACGTCCACCGCCTGGTCAAACTACACACACGTACCAAGTTTCGTCCCGATCGGTCGAGAATCGTAGATTTGTATTAATGACAAACATACAGACAAACAGACAGAGGTCTTCAAAATATATATGAGACTAGCCGATGAGCCCGACGTTGTCCGGGCTATTCAAAAACCAAATTTCAAGTCGATAGCTCCACCCGTTTCAAAAACCAAATTTCAAGTCGATAGCTCTACCCGTTTCCGATATCTGGTCTGCGCATGCGCGAAGCTGGCGTCGCACGGGCTCGGCGACCAGATAAAATTCGTATCCGGGGCAAGATACATTCACATACCAAATTTCAAGTCGATAGCTCTACCCGTTTCCGAGATCTGGTCTGCGCATGCGCGAAGCTGGCGTCGCACGGTGACCCGATAAAATTCGTATCCGGGGCAAGATACATTCACATACCAAATTTCAAGTCGATACCTCCACCCGTTTCCGAGATCTGGTCTGCGCATGCGCGAAGCTGGCGTCGCACGGGCTCGGCGACCCGATAAAATTCATATCCGGGGCAAGATGCATTCACATAGCAAATTTCAAGTCGATAGCTCCACCCGTTTCCGAGATATCGTCTGCGCATGCACTGCACGGGCGTCGCACGGGCTCGCCAATACGACATCGACCACCGCCTGGTCAAACTACACACACGTACCAAGTTTCGTCCCGATCGGTGGAGAATCGTAGATTTGTATAAAGGACAGACAGACAGACAGACAGACAAACAGACAGACAGATTGTATCAAAATATATAAGAGACTAGCCGATGAGCCCGACGTTGTCCGGGCTATTCAAAAACCAAATTTCAAGTCGATGAGCCCGACGTTGTCCGGGCTATTCAAAAACCAAATTTCAAGTCGATAGCTCTACCCGTTTCCGAGATCTGGTCGGCGCATGCGCGAAGCTGGCGTCGCACGGTGACCCGATAAAATTCGTATCCGGGGCAAGATACATTCACATACCAAATTTCAAGTCGATAGCTCCACCCGTTTCCGAGATCTCGTCTGCGCATGCGCGAAGCTGACGTCGCACGGGCTCGGCGACCCGATAAAATTCGTATCCGGGGCAAGATACATTCACATACCAAATTTCAAGTCGATAGCTCCACCCGTTTCCGAGATCTCGTCTGCGCATGCGCGAAGCGGGCGCCGCACGGGCTCGCCAATACGACAACGTCCACCGCCTGGTCAAACTACACACACATACCAAGTTTCGTCCCGATCGGTCGAGAATCGTAGATTTGTATTAATGACAAACATACAGACAAACAGACAGAGGTCTTCAAAATATATATGAGACTAGCCGATGAGCCCGACGTTGTCCGGGCTATTCAAAAAACCAAATTTCAAGTCGATAGCTCCACCCGTTTCAAAAACCAAATTTCAAGTCGATAGCTCTACCCGTTTCCGATATCTGGTCTGCGCATGCGCGAAGCTGGCGTCGCACGGGCTCGGCGACCAGATAAAATTCGTATCCGGGGCAAGATACATTCACATACCAAATTTCAAGTCGATAGCTCCACCCGTTTCCGAGATCTCGTCTGCGCATGCGCGAAGCTGACGTCGCACACACATACCAAGTTTCGTCCCGATCGGTCGAGAATCGTAGATTTGTATTAATGACAAACATACAGACAAACAGACAGAGGTCTTCAAAATATATATGAGACTAGCCGATGAGCCCGACGTTGTCCGGGCTATTCAAAAAACCAAATTTCAAGTCGATAGCTCCACCCGTTTCAAAAACCAAATTTCAAGTCGATAGCTCTACCCGTTTCCGATATCTGGTCTGCGCATGCGCGAAGCTGGCGTCGCACGGGCTCGGCGACCAGATAAAATTCGTATCCGGGGCAAGATACATTCACATACCAAATTTCAAGTCGATAGCTCCACCCGTTTCCGAGATCTCGTCTGCGCATGCGCGAAGCTGGCGTCGCACGGGCTCGGCGACCCGATAGAATTCGTATCCGGGGCAAGATACATTCACATACCAAATTTCAAGTCGATAGCTCCACCCGTTTCCGAGATCTCGTCTGCGCATGCGCGAAGCGGGCGCCGCACGGGCATGCCAATACGACAACGTTCACCGCCTGGTCAAACTACACACACGTACCAAGTTTCGTCCCGATCGGTCGAGAATCGTAGATTTGTATTAATGACAAACATACAGACAAACATACAGACAGACAGACAGACAAACAAACAGACAGAGGTCTTCAAAATATATAATAGATGATCACCTGCAATCCTAAATAATCGTGTAATCTCCATTCTAAAGCGATCTGGGTGATCTCTATTTGTGTACACTGTTGTTTATTGTGTATTCATATGTGATTTGTTATCATGCGACTTTCATTCTTTCTTCGAACCATTATCAACTAGTGTAAGAATAAACTATAAATATATACATGCGATAAAATCGAAACAAATAATTTGTCTATGAATGAAGACATTTATGTTCTTTTCCGCACCACACGCATGTTTACTTAGTGTCTGCCGATTATTTGTCCCATAACAATGTGGACTGACAGGGCGGTATCGACTCTCGTAGAGGAATTGCCCAAGGGAATCACTCTGTAATCTAAAGAGCAGTAGTTATAGAACTATAACTCCTGCTCTTTAGATTCCAGAGTGATTCCAGTGGGCAATTCCTCCATAATAACACCAAGACGCGCGAGGCGGGAGAACTTGTGGACGTACTTCGATCTGACGCGACACGGATAAAATTGCTTTGGATTGCATTATGATAGTTGATTCATTTTTTTTTTGCCTGGCATAAACTGACACGACTCATAGGGGATTGTCAATTACCAGAGTACTGATGAGCCCGAGATCACTATCAGTAATCATGTTGTGATTACAGTAATCCGCGACACGTGACCTCACACAGATCTGCACCAATGTACGTGGTTGCATGGCATGCAGCATGTGCCAATATTTACCATTTTCCACATTTTGGCCGCCATATTTTTGCAGCCATTTTGAGGCAAAGTGACAATTTTGTTACTAATGAGTTGGAATATGCATAAGAAATGGAATGTTTCACTAAAAGTGCCCAGTTCTGCTCATATCTTGATGAAATATGACTAGAAATCACAATGGTGATTTTGGTAAAATTTTATACAGCTTTCTGTAAAATCGAATTTTTGAGGGATCAGAAGGGTTTCTTACTCCATGAATGGTACATTTCATTGATCCAATGGTCAGTTAACATGAAAAATACAAGATAAAGTCACAATTCTCAACCAGTACCAAACAGCATAAACTGATCTTAAAGATATTAGAAAAACAAATCAAATTTTCCACTTCCGGCTGCCATTTTGGCCACCAGTTTTGCAGCCATTTTGAGCCAAAGTGACAATTTTGGTACTATTGAGTTGGAATATGCATAAGAAATGGAATGTTTCACTAAAATTGCACAGTTCTGTCCATTTCTTTATGAAATATGACTAGAAATCACAATGGTGAGTTTTGGTAAAAGTTTATACCGCTTTCTGTAAAATCGAATTTTTGAGGGATCAGAAGGGTTTCTGACTCCATGAATGGCATATTTCATTGCTCCAATGGTCAGTTAACATGAACAATACAACGCAAAGTCACAATTCTCAACCAGTACCAAACAGCATAAACTGATCTGATCAAAAAAAATCTAATTTTCCACTTCCAGCTGCCATTTTGGCGGCCATCTTGGACAATGAGTTCCAATTTTACGCTATGATGGTGGCATTTTATCTTATCTTCACAAAAATGTATACATTTGTATACATATTACAATAATGTTTCACTATTTCACTATTTCTTGCAAAATATGTTTCTGAGTTCGAACGGAAAGATCATTGCATCAAACCGTTCAGTTTGAGGATCGAGGAACACCAGCAGAACGTCGGTCTGGACCAAACATCATACCAAACATCATACCAAACATCATACCAAACATCATACCAAACATCATACCAAACATCATACCAAACATCATACCAAACATCATACCAAACATCATACCAAACATCATACCAAACATCATACCAAACATTATATAGGTTCAGCCCAACTTCATACCGCCTTGTCTGAGTCCGAAACCAAAAATTTGACTAGGTTTACGCTTCCTAAATAAAAATAACAATCCCATTCAATATCAACAAGCATTCAATCAATTTCGGGATTCTCATAAGAACTATGCAAGTGTTTTCACTGATAGTTCGATAGGTCATCAAAAACCTTCTTCCCGGGGTTTCGTCAATTTTCACGGCCGAAGCTATTGCAAAATTTCGTGCTCTCGAATTAATAGGAATAACAGGTTATAACAAAACAATCATCTATATATAAGTCTATCTTGAAACAACGTGTTGATCATCCAGTTATCCAAGAAGGCGTAAATGTCCACCATGCACTTATTACAACAATTTCGACGTATCTTATGCTGGGTGCCTGGGCATTCTGCCATAGCTGGAAATGAGCGGGCCGATAAAGGTATAAAATCGGCTCGTAACCTGCCAACTGCTGATTGCAAAAATCGTTTACTCCAGATCCAGTGTTCTTAACGAATGGCAGCTGTGATGGGACAACCAAGTCTGAAACAAACTTCATGAAATTCATCATGAAGTCGGCGGCACGCACCAGCATCTAGAAACTCCCCGTGAAACCGTTATCTACACACATTGTCGTATACGACATACTGCGCCATCACATACATTCTTACCCGCAAAAGAAGAACCACGTCATTGTGATTGTAGGGTTCATCCTCTCCTGACGGTCAAAAATACAATAACGCTTAAGGGAAATATTTATACAATATTTCTTTACAAATTATTTTAGCTCATGGAACTGTTTTTATCTCCTTCATGAGAGACATCGACCATTTTAAATACCTGTGATTTTATTGTTTGTGATTTGTATCTATATACAATAATATACCTTTGTATATCGATCAGATATTTTCTTGCTGATGAAAGTGTTTCCTCTTGTCGTTTCTACCATTTATCTATGTGTGCATAACGGTCAGGCTTCCTATACAGGTCACTGACCCCGATTGGATGGACCGTCCTTAATATGGTGCTTTTATTTGTACATAAAACTGTATTGTCGGGCTTAACGGTATCCACCTTCACAATACAGACTACGGTATTAAATGAAATACCGCGGTCGCGGTATGACTAAACACCGTCAAGAATAATGTCCAAACATTTTGCTAGTCAAGATCCTATGGAACATGCAGTACGCAATTCAATATTCGCGTGTGAATGCAGTGTCACGCGGACACACGATAATAGGACAACACGATGCATGTCGATTGTGGTCGTAACAATGTGTGGGTCCTAAAGACATAGCATGTTATTTTCGAGAATCAAATTGATATGGCTCTTGGTTTGTTTTCTAATGAAGTTATACCATGGGGGGATTTAAGTCCAGATTATACTAAAAAGGTTAGGGCGTCTCCAACCAATACCTATTTATCTGTGCTGTCTCGATGATGGATAACGATTAGCAATTGGAAACAATTGTGAGACTAACGTTTAAATTTCATAATTGTATGGATAGCGATGATGGTCTAAATATTGCATTGTCTATACTAATTTAAACTGCATTAGAGCCGACTATAAACACACATCCATCAGCGTACAACGTGTTGGCACTGCCTTTGTTAAAATTGCTGTTCGCACTTTGCTGCAGTTATGCTCTGGGCGTCTGGCTTGGTATCGTCTCGTCTCGCTGGTTCTCGTTCAGTCCCGTTGGTTCTCGTTCTCGTTCGTTACTTACAAGCACGCGTTACTTTCCTCGGATTATATCATGTTTTTTGACGTTTGCTGTCGTAAAACTGACTAAAAGAATAACATATAGACATAGCATGTTGTTTTCGAGAATCAAATTGATATGGCTCTTGGTTTGTTTTCTAATGAAGTTATACCATGGGGGGATTTAAGTCCAGATTATACTAAAAAGGTTAGGGCGTCTCCAACCAATACCTATTTATCTGTGCTGTCTCGATGATGGATAACGATTAGCAATTGGAAACAATTGTGAGACTAACGTTTAAATTTCATAATTGTATGGATAGCGATGATGGTCTAAATATTGCATTGTCTATACTAATTTAAACTGCATTAGAGCCGACTATAAACACACATCCATCAGCGTACAACGTGTTGGCACTGCCTTTGTTAAAATTGCTGTTCGCACTTTGCTGCAGTTATGCTCTGGGCGTCTGGCTTGGTATCGTCTCGTCTCGCTGGTTCTCGTTCAGTCCCGTTGGTTCTCGTTCTCGTTCGTTACTTACAAGCACGCGTTACTTTCCTCGGATTATATCATGTTTTTTGACGTTTGCTGTCGTAAAAATGACTAAAAGAATAACATATAGTTTGCGGCGATATACGACTAGTCAAGTAATCCAATACCGACTACACGGTATTGAAAATAAAACCGCGGTATGACTAAATACCGAAAAATCGTGAAGCCCTACTGTATTGTTTTAATTACTATCTCCGTTTCTTAAAAGTCTCACAGTAGCTTCGCTCCTTTTTTCTGATTCCGTCCTGGCGGCTAAAACGACAAAAACCTTCAATCAATCAATCATACACATATACATACACATTATATGATCATCCGAACAGTCTGTCACAGAGTTTGGTGTCGAATTGGTCAGTCGAATTGGTGTCAATTCAAAATTTAAATTTGATTTGAAATATTCGTCTCTTAGTCAACAAGCCCCACAACAAAACTAATTATTGGTATGGGAATGCTATCAGAACATATTTAATCACCTAATACTATACCATTTGATGAGGGTAACACCCCAAACCCAATCGCCACGCCGTTATTTATACTAATTTATATTTATTGATAATTATATTAATAATGTTGGTCTTAGCTAGCTGCACCTAACATAACACTTTCACAATTTTAACGACCTCATGATATCACAAGGTGACAAACAAGTCACCACATAAGGTCACATAACCGCCAGGCACATTTGTGAAAGATGAATCATAACCAAACACATGTGTTATGCACCACACCAGCAGGCTACCATAATGTTGGTGTTTATTACATGGAGTTAGTTTTGTTATAACATGAACGATTACAGGGACATCAATGTGAAATTAGACATAGAGATGTTCAACTTCTGTAAAGTTTTAAGAAAACTCACTTTGGTGTCTCTATTTATAAAAGCCCGCCTCTTAAAAAATATGATTTAAAAAACAACTTCTCTGCCAATTTAACGCGATCCATAACGTATTCATGCTGCAAAAGCTCATTCATTCAATTATCACTATAAACTACCAGTTTGGGAATTCAATCTGAAATAATGTATGTTCATTGAGTGAATTTTCTGTATAATGCATTCTCAAGTGTGCATTGGAAAATTACACTTGCCCCGAACCTCATTATTTTCGCTTGTTGTTGAAAATCCGTAGACGATAATTTTGCAGCTACATTATTTGCACTAACCCGCTCACACTAATCGCGAAACATTTACTCTGATACGTACACCAGCTTACTTTAACCCATACACAAACAATAACACCGCCGCTGATCAAATATATATTTTCGGAACCATTTATACAAAGCATGTAAAATTTCGCCACATAATCAGAAAATAAACTAGACCATCGACCGCAAATCATGTTCAGACCGAAGACGTGCGAATTATCCCAACATTGTAGTAACAATTGTGAGAATGGGGTGTCCATGTTACTAATTATCCCAAAAACTGTATTAACAATTGTGAGAATGTGGTGTTCGTGTTACTAATTATCCCAAAATCTGTATTAACAATTGTGAGAATGTGGTGTTCGTGTTACTAATCTGCCGATACATAATCGTAATTGTCTAAATTAACAATGTCCTATACGGAGAAATGCCTCTCGTTATGAGAACAACAGTGACTTCTTCGATAAGTATGTATCGAGTAATTAAATATTGCAATCTCAAATAATTTTGGAAATATTGAAGTATACCAAGTGGATTTATTTTAATCGAACCGGGAAGTATCCGACCCATACACTGATCACGTGGTTATACACAGTGACACAGCTGTATATAGTAAACTACTGCTCGTTAACCACAATGTCGACCGGCGTATGTCATTTCAGCTACCTAATTCGTGAAACAGATTGGTCGCATGATCTGAGCCGATCGATGTGCCTCGGCTTCTTTGTGGCCATTCGTTCGTTGACTCGATCATCTTGTTTGTCAGGTGAATATAGATTGTCGCAATATTGTCTCCGCCCTGAACGAAATGCGCCAGGATTGTGGGCGATACCATCGTCGAATTCCATACCCTAGGACGTAGTAGCATTGACAGCTTTGTGAACACTTATAGATTTCCTGAACATATTTTCATTTTTATTTCTCAAGTTGTGCTTTCTCGTGACCTGAAATAGCCAAGAGAATCGGATGTCCGAATGTTCGCTTGGCGTCTTTATGAGTTTGAATCAAAACTGTGACGCTTCCCATCTTTCACACACAAAGAACTTTATAGTTATTTCTACACACAATGCGTTGTGTGGTTTATAAGAATAAAGTATTGTAAGAATGTTTCACAATCGATCTCAGAAGACCAGCGGACCTGGGTGCAATAGTTGTGTAAAGATGTCTACCAAGGATACATGAGGTTATTTGGTAAGTATAGAGTACAACACTTATCGTCCATAAGTAACAGGCATAACAGGTAAGTAATGCTTTATTCTCAGCCAATATATGGATTTATTACATGATCCTACCCTTATTCCATTCAATAAACCCATTCTATAAACTGTGATAGTAAACGTTCGTTTAATAGCAGGAAATAGTGCCAGGTGACCTTTGACTTCTGGTTTGTCGTCTGTTTACATTCCGTATGCTACGTCTCAAAATAATATGGCTTCCAATATTTTTTCCAACAAACTATAATTATTATTATTATTTTTTTAAAATTAAATATACGCCATTAAATACGGCAAATGGTCTTTATTTATCTGGGACTATTTGTTTACGCGGGCATAGTTACGTAAAACGTCATCGCATGACTTTTAGAAACCGATGTTAGTTTCGCGCCCCATTTGTTGATTTAAGTATGTTTTGTCGAGGTTTTGGATCATGTAGTAAATATAATATACCACTCGTTCCCAGTTTATAGCGAAATTTACAAAACTCGTCTAGTAAATTAGGTCTGGACCTCGCCAAAGGCTCGGTCCAGACCTAATTTACTGAACTCGTTTTGTAAATCCCGCTATAAACTGGGAACTCGTTGTAGATCCTCTATATGTGGAACATGGTCATACGTATATACACTATTTACAGTTGAAAACACCCCGCTAAAGTCAAGTATATGTAGTAAAATGTTTATTTTCTAAAGTTTTGAGGCATTTTAAAAGGTTAAAGATACAATATCATAATCATTTTCAAATATTCCGATCTATAATGAGTACTATCTTATTCGATACTTTATAACAGGTAGAAGAAAGAAAAAACAAACACACCCTCTTTTCACTGCTTTCTCCGAGAGCTTTCCGATGAATGGCAACAAGCCATATTTCCGACTAAATCCTGAAAAGTTACCCATAATTCTGCTTTGGATATGGAGTCGATTACTTAGGGCATTACTGTATACCCCCGTAACTGATCGACTTGTCTTTTCGTCCGTGGGAGCAACTTCATCCGAGCTTGTATTCCTTCAGCTTCAGTCAAATGTGTTGAAGCTCGGAACATATAGTTGCCATATCTGCACTGCGATAGATATACCAATAAACAACAAAGTGTTCTAAAAAAATAATTCACTATCCCTTCCGAATCTTATATCATAAAAAGATATCGCTCCACACGTTATACTTATAAATCCCTCTTATATAGCTTTTGTCACAGTCTATGTATATTTTTATGTACATTACTATTATTGTATTACGTTGTATTACAATATATTAACGTACAGTCGAAAAGTTAAATCTGTATTCTGCTGATGATGAATTATACAATAAAAGTATACAAGCAAATGCATGACCTCTCTTTTATGCAAACACATATGTGTCGATGAGAGCTGCGGAACAAAGATCAAACATGCCGTTAATCTTTTGTGCCTGGGCGATGTTGGGAAGACGGCCATTAAGTCACACCACCGCCCTGATTCTGTATGTGCATTGAATTTGTACTAGTATTGTGTAAATCCTATTGTATATGTACATGCTTTACCGAATAAATTATCTATCTAATGAGGTCCGTCCAACTTTTTAGTGGAGTTATTCCCCCATTTTCAACTTATAATTTGTTTTGAAACACCACAAGTTTGTCAAATCTTGTATCACTCAATTGATTGGTCAATGTTTTTGACACTTGGCATAAATTATTGACCACCATCGGAACCTATTCCCCTGCAATTATGAGACCCATCCGAGTATTATTTTTTACAATAGTTACCCCATTTTCGACTTATAAATATTCAGCATCGTAATCGTATTTTTTTCACTTTGTGCAGATATGTACTCCTTCGTTTCATTGTCAATTTGGCAGATATTTAACACCATATTTAACCCGCGATTACGAAATTGGTTTGACTTATTACTTTTCCTGTTACCAAATTACTCCCCTTGTCCAGAACACTATTGTGTACATAACAAAGTCACGACTGAGCTAGCCAATCCGGGAAAGCTACAGTAGCAAGATAATTATATACAATGATATATATGTTTCTATATATTTGGTGGATACTGGATAGTTAACTATGAAATTCAAGACATGTAAATTAACTGATAAATATTATGAGTACACAATATTATGGCACAACACAAGACACACTTGAGAGTTCACACACATTACATTACTCGCTTACGTAACTGTGTACTAATCAACATCGTTACTCACACTCTCTGACTTCTATCAACATCGTTACTCACACTCTCTGTTTACTAATCAACATCGTTACTCACACTCTGACTTCTATCAACATCGTTACCCACACTCTCTGTGTACTAATCAACATCGTTAGTCACACTCTCTGTTTACTAATCAACATTGTTACTCACACTCTCTGTTTACTAATCAACATCGTTACTCACACTCTCTGACTTCTATCAACATCGTTACTCACACTCTCTGTTTACTAATCAACATCGTTACTCACACTCTCTGACTTCTATCAACATCGTTACTCACACTCTCTGTTTACTAATCAACATCGTTACTCACACTCTCTGACTTCCATCAACGTTGTTACTCACACACTCTGTTTACTAATTAACATCGTTACTCACACTCTCTGACTTCTATCAACATCGTTACTCACACTCTCTGTTTACTAATCATCATCGTTACTCACACTCTGTTTACTAATCAACATCGTTACTCACACTCTCTGACTTATATCAACATCGTTACTCACACTCTCTGTTTACAAATTAACATCGTTACTCACACTCTCTGACTTCTATCAACATCGTTACTCACACTCTCTGTTTACTAATCAACATCGTTACTCACACTCTCCGACTTCTATCAACATCGTTACTCACACTCTCTGTTTTATATCAACATCGTTACTCACACTCTCGGACTTCTATCAACATCGTTACTCACACTCTCTGCATACTAATCAATATCGTTACTCACTCTCTGACTTCTATCAACATCGTTACTCACACTCTCTGTTTACTAATCAACATCGTTACTCACACTCTCTGTTTACTAATCAACATCGTTACTCACACTCTCTGACTTATATCAACATCGTTACTCACACTCTCTGTATACTAATCAATATCGTTACTCACACACTCTGTTTACTAATCAACATCGTTACTCACACTCTCTGACTTCTATCAACATCGTTACTCACACTCTCTGACTTCTATCAACATCGTTACTCACACTCTCTGTATACTAATCAACATCGTTACTCACACTCTCTGACTTCTATCAACAGTAACTCACGTATAACAATGCCCATTTATACTGAAACTGTTATCTTATGCTGAAAACTCACATTATGACACAAATTGACTCCTCTCATTCAATAGTGACATGAAATCTGAATAAATTTTGATCAAATGTGTGCATAGTAGTATGGTCGTTGATGCAGAAACCCTGGAATAAATTAGATACAAGCTGATTTTGGTGTTATTCGACACAGAAGAGCCTCAAGAACAACATATCCAAAATCAGCAAAAGTCCGCTTTGTGGAAACTTTGTTATCCAAAATGGCGTCGAACATGGTTGTCTATACTACACCAGTTCTCGAAATAAGTCATACGATTTATTGTGGCATCAAAAGTATGCCGTTATACCAGTTTGTGATAAATTAGAGTACGGGAGGGAATAGAGTAACACCGATATAAAATTATACAATCGTGGGCATGAAATGGCTGTCAAAATGGCCGCAACTCAAATCCATACCACAATCACAAAGATGACCATACATGTGCCAAGATATTAAAGTCAAATTATTTATCAAATTGACCATATTCATATCCAAAATAATCAAGAACTTTCGTCTGTCAAGATTATTCTACCACGGTCATGCCAAAGCGGTCAAATTCCTATTCTCTAATAAGGTGACAATGTTCATGTTAATATGATCCAGTACAAACAGCAATTATGATTACCATGTTGTTATGATTACCATGTTGTTATGATTACCATGTTGTTATGATTGTTTAAAAATAATATAGTCAAATTATCTATCAAATGAACTATGTTCAGATCAAAATAAACAAGTTTATAATACCGTCTGTCAAGATTACGCTACCGTGGTCATGCCAAAGCAGTCAAATTAATGTTGCCTAATGGGGTGACAATGGTCATGTGAAAATGATCCACGAAAAAACACATATCAAGATTACCATGTTGTAATGATTGTGTAAAATAATCAAGTCAAATTCTCTGAAAATTACCATGTTCAGAGCACAATAACCAAGTGTTGTCGTATTAGATAGATAGATTTATTCAGCAAAAGACGCCACCATATAGGGACATGTTGCCATGTATAATAATATTAACAGTGTATCACGTGACATCATACGATAAATTGACATTATATACATTGAATAATAGTGATAATATATATATAAAATATTTGTTAATTGGTTGAGTTATCATACACGATTCAACACCACGTAGTTTGTCTAGTTTAGCTGTGATCTGGCCTCGAATAACCTCTTGACTACGTTGAAGATTTGGGAGCATATCTGAGCTGTGTCATTGGCTAATACATATATTTATAATGGGTGTATGGATGGCCATGTATATTACTATGACGTCGGTAGATATGGTCATAATACTTGAGACGAAAACCTATAACAAATGAAGAGTAAAATTGTTGTATAAATACAACTGTATTTCCTGCCATTAGACCAGTAACGCTTCAATTGGAAACATAGGCAAGCACAACAAGAGGTGTGCACTCGTGTGCTAGCATACACCCACCGTGGCAAATTCAACCCGCATTATCCGTAAACCCAACAAAAAAGATTTTTAACTTTAAAGAAAAATTTGGATTAATAATATCGATATGGTGTCGCAAGAAGCTTGTACAGAAAAAAATATTCAAATTGGTTCATATTTGTTCGAATGATTGCAGAAACCCAAACAAGTGTAGAAAATGAAACGCAACTTAACTGTGGTAAAAATCATTGTTCCGAACCCATATTCGAAGAAACTTCCGGAAAAATATCCTAACTTGATAGCATCCACAAAAAAAGAATCCCAAAATGTTCTAAGTCAAAATGAGTCGAAAATGAAGTATAATGTTAGGGAAATAGTCCGAGCCAACCCTGAGCCGCATCATGTAGAGATGGTGTTGTGGGAAGCATGTATACCAAAAATTATTTAAATCGGTTCATATTTGTTAAAGTTATTAAGTCGGACAGAATAAGTCGAAAAGTAAGGCGTAATTTAAAAAAGAAAGTCAGACCGCACCGCAATTAGCATCATGCGGAGAGGCGGTCCTAAGGAGATTGCATAATTGTTTTTATTGAAATCGGTACATTAGTCAGGAGGCAAGCACCCCAAATGTTTTTTTGTTAAGCATTTTTAGTACAATATGCCAACATATCCTTGATGCATTGTACCAAGGACCAGTGATGCATGGTAATCTGATTGCTGCTGATGTGTCTATGTTCTTGTGTGGTTTCCTTAGCAACCGTTGCTATGAAATTGTTTGTCCATAGCAACCAGCCTCAAACGATCGTTTTTGATCCATGTTATGGCATCTACTACAGAAAATATGCGAATAATTATACTTTGTGATGATCTTGAGTTTGCGGGCATGAAAATACATACATTTAGAGCATAATACAGTGAATAATATGGAGTGTACGGTATGGCCCAACATAGTAGGCCTATACTGTTACAATATCAAATTGGCTGCAATTTGGCACTAAATACCAATAGTGGAGTCCCTTAGGGGTTGAATCGTGACTTTAGTGACTAAAGCATGAAACTTTAAAGATAAGTTGCTTATTCATAGGGAAATCTTTTTGGAGGGGGGGGGGGGGGGTGCCCGGGTGGGTGCTGTGTCGGGATAAAATCAAGGTTTCCATGGCATAAAATATTTGGAGAAAAATTGAAAAAGTCCAATCTTGAGAACCAACAAACAATGTGTTTGAAGAAATTGTATTAACTTATAGTGCCAATAATGGTTCATCAAGCAGACTGAGTCACTTTGACATATATGGTCAAGGTCAATTGCTAAGGTCGATGTCATTCGAAAAAATGTGATATTTTTTATAATTGTCGCATATTTTGCTACCCCTAGTGCGTTAGTCATAAAAGCAATCCCCACCATAATGCACAAAAAGTAGGCCGCAATCACTGTTCAATTTGTTATATGATGCATTTGGTATAATACGGTCACTGTCACACGTGACATCATTTAGTTGACACAATCACATTTTAAGTACTAATTTTTATAGTATTTGTGGCAGTACATAAGTCACGATACATTACCCTTAAGAGACCATCAGACCAAAATAAATAGACGACATACAACTCGTCCCCAGTTTATAGCGGAATTTACAAAACGAGTCCAGTATAATTTGGTCTGGACCGAGCCTTTGGCAAGTTTTGTAAATTCCGCTATAAACTGGGGACGAGTTGTCGATTCTATTTATTACATGATCCAAAACCTCGACAAAACATACTTAAATATTAAAACAAATGGGATGCGAAACTAACATCTGCTTCTATTGGGCATGCGATAACGTTTCACGTAACAATGCGTCGTTTTCCCGCATAAAGAAATAGTCCCAGAAAAATAAAGACTCTGTCTCTGTGGCGTATTTAATGGCGTATATTTAATGAAATAACTTTTCAAACTCTTCATTTATTATAGTTTGTATGAAAAATATTGGAAGCCATAGTAATTTGAGACGTAGCGTACATAATGTATACAGACAACAAACCGGAAGTCAAAAGTCACCTGGCACTATTTCCTGTTGAGTCGCTCACACGAAATTCAATACAAAGACTGATATGAGAAGACTCGGACTCTGAAGATTACGACAGCTAGTACATGTCGATATCACTTAAGAACAAGTAGTTCTAAACAGGGACGTCTTTAGAGGGTCTCCATTGAGCAGGGGGTGTCAACCCCTTAAACTTTAAATTGCACGCCCGACCCACCCCCCAACATAGACCACAGGAGGTCCCATCCCAACTGAAACAAACATACTCCCAAGTTTGTAAAATTCCTTTTCATATCCCCCTTACATTGGAAGTGATGCCTTCAACATGACTTGCCCCCTTCCTTTTTAATGGCCGACCATTCAAATATATTTGATTCCCAACTATCGATGGATCCTACACACCAAAACGACATTATTTGACTGGTCGGACCCATTATAACAAATCTAACACAAGGACATTCCAAACTATATATAGGCTAAAAAGGACTGATGGCTCTTGAGAACATTTTAAAGATTAACCATTGAGGAAAATAGTTATGTCCCAGGCTCCGCCAGTATTGAATACCCAATTTGAACAAATATCACAAAGACCTCCTTACCAAATATAAGCATAATATGCCTGGTGGTTCTTGATGTGTTTTATGAAATACTATAGAGGGAACAAGTTATGTCCCTGTGTCTACCCCTATTTGACCTGGTGACCCCATTTGAACTAATCTGAATCACTGTTACACAATGACTCTCCATACCAAATATAAGCTGAATATAGGTCGGATGGTTCTTGATAAGAATACATTTTAACAATTATTATGGATAGAACAGTTATTGTCCTTGCTCCGTCCTTGTTGCATTCCTGTCACTCAAGGACTATCCATGCCAAATATAAGCTAGATAGCCCCGATAGTTCTTGAGATGTTTTAAGAATTAATATGGACGGAAAAAGCTTGACCCCTTTTTGACCCGGCGACCCAATTTGAATAAATCAGAAACCAGTCACCTGGGGACCATCCACAATATATATAACTCAATTCTGACTTGAGGTTCTTGAGAAGATATTGACGGATGTGTAGTGGCGACTATAGCTACACTGGATACTTTGTCTCACGTGAGCTAAAAGCCACCACCCTCATCTAGTTTCTCATATGTAACGGCCCGATAACAGAGGAATTTATTTTTAATGGCATGACTGTCAGATTCACACTTGAAAGCAACATTTATATCTCTGAATATACCAAAATAGATAATTTAGATTGAAACTAGTTAGTTATAATACACCATTCAACATGGCTGTCACACACAGCAGATTTAATTCCAATAATAACTGCAATAGTCCGTGGGCCAAACAAGATATTTTTCGAGTTGGCTGCACCCCCCCTCCAACAAAGGTTTCTATATATCAAATTAAAGGTCACCATATGGCGCATCATATTTTGCTTGTTGCCAGTTTCAGAACGTGTCCCAAAATAGATTTTTCAGGGAAGACAACTCTTACCCCTAAAATAAAATGAATATTTTCTAGAGTACAAGTGTCAGAGCATAAACAAAATATTGCGGATATAAACTGCACAATTTGTAGTTTATATTAATAAGATATTATCGTAAAATGATACGAGATACAAAACTAGACCAATTTATGAGCTAGTTAGAAAAAATTGCGATAAATATTTTATAATCGCGAAAAATTACTTGGATTATGAAAAAAATTGTCACATATAAATGGCTATCAATTGTGAACCACATGTGCTATTAATCGGCAACATGGCTCAAAAATTGCCCCAATGGCATATCAAAACGAATTTAGTAATGGAATGCCAAGAATGTTGCTGTGAAAATGTGATATGAGCGTAAACTTAACCCCAACCCCTAAAATATAACTTTTTGCAGAAAAACGAATTATGTAGTTTACACTTAGAATGCTGCATGTCAAGTTTGCTTTAGAAGCATAAACTGAAACAGTGTACAGAGTGATGAAGGGAATTATAAACAACGGTGTCTAAACGTGATCTAAGTTCAAAATTTGAAGAAAAAATGTGAAAAATGAGAAGTTTTACTAATTTCTGTAAAATTTACAACATTTCTATTAAATTTTGATAGGCTATGGTATAACCTCACGAGAACACTGGTCTAGAATTAGTAAGTTAATAAAACTTTATACGATCATCTTTCTGGCAACTATTTCGTATATTTTTTCAATTTTTACTTTGAATTTTTATGGAAAGATTATATGTATATATATATATATTTCAACTGAATACATATGGCTACAAAGGCTTGTGAGTGAGACTTACCTTATACAGAACGGTATTTTCTTATTTGTGCCGCGCATGTCGGGACATTGATCACAACTGACAATAGATTAGGCATTACATGAACTCCATATTTGACAATAAGTTTAGGATGGCATCCAAATCGGCCAACAAAATCGAAGTTTCTCACACTTTCCATCACAAACGTGACTGAGTTCGTTATCTGGGGACAAGGGACTTGTTAATCACGAGTTCACTGGTAACCATAAACAGACCATAGAACCCTACTATTGTTTCAATTAATTTAAGCTAATGAGTAATTGGTTGTCTTAAGGACTATAGATAATCATTTATTGGGGGAATGCTTGATACAAGTCAATGTATAGAAAGATTAAAACAATCATCACTAAACATGTGCCTTTTGGACCAGTTTAGATAAGTAATATAATTTTATATAAGAAAATTTAAATCGTATGCCCAAATTACCAGCCTCCAATTTCAAGTTGCCTATTTCTGATGTAAACATGTGTTCAGGTGTAGTATTTTATATTAAAAAATTATTTGTTATACAGGGGATATTTTGTCAAAGGAATGACTTTTGTAGTATATAATATTGTGTTGCCAACAGTTTTCAGGACATGCTACTACTTCCTGTTCTATAATTTGAGTATCTATAGTCCTTAAATGTTCTCTCACTCTACTCATCATATGAGTCGTCAAAATTAATACTATTTTGGTTAGTGTAGACATTCCCGCAAACACCGTTACATGGTTAGTTTGCGCTGAAACAAGATCATGTGTCAGATTCACATGAATCTTTGCAACCAAAGCCCAGTAGTCACAGTCCATCAGGAGAAGTATAATCTGTCTGGTTTGTAGGACTCAATCAAAGAGCGACCAGCCATGGCTGTCATGGCATGGTACACCAGACTTGGGAGTTAGTATGATATGCCAATCACTGATATAGTTCGCACGAAGATGTGTTGATGTGATTTCTTAAGGAGGCTGTGGCTGCTGGGGGTAGAAGATGTGTTCCAGTGTTCAGTTATACACGGTAAGAACGTGTGCATTAACTTGTCGACTAGATGAAAGTATGGCCCACCATAATATAGCCTACATGCAGACTCTTAGTAGGATATATCTTCAAAATTAATATATTACACAAATTGATGATAATTTAAAGTCGCATCACATTTTACTGCTTTTGACTACTAAGTCAAACGGATTCATTTTATAGGTATTTGTGAATGTCGCAGCCTGTCAACGCGTGAATTGGAGGCAATGATTCACACACCTCATTGGACAATACTGTCCGCTATGTCGTTCACGGAAATGACACATGGCCTATTTTTGGATTTAGTATGAAGAACTGTCCTAGCTCATATTCATTGAGAAACATAACAATCTAGTATTTCGACATGTACCTCAGTGGAATAAAACAATAACTAGCTTCCGACCGAGGCGTGGTGCATTGGCTGCATGTAACAGTACCTGTATCCGCTTCCTCGTGGTAATATACTAGCACGAGAGCAGGAACTAACTGTAAGCGAACGTCGCCATTCGGGGACCATATCACGTGACATTCCACCCCATGGCAAACATAATAATTCAGTGTTTTTGAAACACATGTAGATCATGCACTCAACCATTCGCGAAAAAAATAGAAGCCTGCCAAGGAGTCTTTGTTATCACCACCTGATAAATATTTGGCATTGTCTGGAACTGTGTCATGGACACAGGGAGTGTGAAGCATTACCTGAATACCAGGATTGTATTCTCGGGTTGCAGGAAAAGGGTAGCATAATGACTTATTCTGAAAAAGAATTGCAATGTATCATATTATGCAACATCTTCAACAATCTACTAATATCGACGATGGCCTACTTACATCCTGTCAAGAATTTGTATGTGCTTTATGTGACAAGCCGACATGTATTCAAGTCCGCGAATTGCGATAAATGTTCTCCTGTTGTTAAACAAGAATAACAAAAATACAGACTTCTTAAGCAACACTTTTGTCGTGCAAACTATCAGGCAATTACTTGACACAATAACTCAACCCATTCTAGAATGCCATGTCTTTATAACCCTATGCAATTTGGGTGTGTGGTATATATAACCATAGCCCTATCTATAGTGGACGAGATACATGTTTATGGTATATGATAACAACACCAGGCAGAGTGACTTGAGGTGTTCCTAAAGTATGTCCCTTTACCTATATGCCCGTTTGAGTTTCATGTAAATAATGTAACCCCCTACGCAGAGAGGGAATAGTCAGAACCCAGATGCACATGCATAAAAACGAATATATAACCAATGATGAAGCAAGATTCAGGCATATTCATGATCGGCCAGTCCACTCTCACTGTCCATGTCATGCCCATCGGGTTCATAGCATATATCAACACCATGCTACTATTATAATCTTCGGATTGTTAACAAACCCAAATTATTTCAGTTGACCAAGAATATATGCCCACAAGCTGGGCAGAAACATAACAGCTAAACAGAGTCAAATATTTTCCTAAAATCCTGAAGTACTGCACCTTTTGACATGCAGTGTATCGGATCGCCCAGGGTGGCCCGGTCCATCTCCCAGCGCTAACATATAATCAAGCCATGGGAGTTCTGCTTGTCTCCCTCAATGTTGAAAATAGATCTGGCTAAAATGACCCAGCAATAGAAGTACTGGTATATAAAGCATAGTTACCGTGCATGAGATATATGGGTACATGGGATTATATGGGTTTGGTTTTCCTTTAGGGCCATTGCATGGTCGTTGCGTGAGGGACCCGGAAGCCCTACGCGTTGATGACACTTCATCCCTATCCAAATGCAGTTATAGAACTATTGCGATTTGCAATCGGCTACAATGATTCATGCGAATTGTTATTTAGCCGCCGACATGTCAGGATGTACTGGTATATGAAATGTGAGGATATCTGCATGGAATAACCGAAGTTGTGCCAATTTTGACTTAACTGGCTACACTGAGGATGAGCAGATTTATTGGGCCTTTTCGTCAATCAATTATTCATCACAATAAATGAGTCGGTACAATATATAAGAGATCTTTAGTTTGGTGAGGAGCACCAGTGAATGAATTTCTTAATGAACAATTCCCTTATCCCCATATGACGAACCCAGTTTAATTTGTGTCTGTAAGTTTGAAAATTTTCGATGTTGGTGACCGTTTTGGATGCCATCTGAACACAATTATCAAATAAGAAGTGTCCGATGATGTATATATCGTCAATTGTGTCTGGTGTCACAAAATAATAAAAACCCTCCCAGTAAAAAGTAAGTCTCACTCATCAGCATTTGCTAGCCATATGTGACCAGTTGAAATATATATATACTAGAAGGTGACCCGACTTCGTCCGGGCTTTGACCTTGAATTGTCTATTTTGAAGGCCAAGGTCAAATGGGGTCACGATTTGACCCGTCCAAAACACAGTGCCCGAACAAAAGTACCCGACAAAAGTACCCGTCGAAATCCATCCGGTTTTACCCGATTTGACCTTGAATTGACCATTTTGAAGGTCAAGGTCAGGTGGGGTCAAACACCAACACCCAAAAAATGGTGGAAATCGGCCCAGCGGATACCGGGAAATCGGCCCAGCGGATACCGAGATACCCTATGCATCAAATTTCGTCCGTAAAAATCCGCCAGTTTAACCCGATTTGATTTCATTTCCACTGAAGTATATAAACGCGCCTCATATACACACGCTCATTAATTATCAAGTTTCAACGTAAAGATAAATTACCATCGGTGCCCGAGATATCGCCAAGACGTCTGAAACAGTCAAATGCATCGGCCGGGTAAGAGTTAACGTGATCTAACTGTATGACCTCTAACGACGTCATAGAAGTTACGCATTGTTTTTACCCTGATAGAAGATCGTGCCACTTCTTCTTAATAATTGAGGCAGATAACTAAAACGGATACATACATATTATATATCGTTGGAAAGAGGAAACACGAAAGATTCTCATAGTGTCATTATTATGACTGGCATGTTATTATTCGCGCTGTTTCGAATCGATTTGTAAGCACCGAACTGAAATATATTAGCGCAAAACGGCGTAAAAACAGATTTGACCTCGGCACGTGAAAAGTTGACCTCGCACGGACAAATTAATAGGCCTATGTTAGTCCTGACCCGAAAATACCCCCACATACAAAGTTTCATCGAAATTGGCTCAGCCGTATTTGAGTCCATCGATTACTGACAGACAGACAGATAGATACACACACACACACACACAGATCTTTCAAAATATATAATAGATAATCGGCTTTGTACAAAAATTCAAATAAAAATTGAAAAATTATGAAACAGTTGACAAAAAAGTGATCATGTGAGGTTTTATGAATTTACATTTTCTTGACCAGGATCCTCGGTGACTTTTCCATACCCCTGTCTTCACAATGTTGTAAAATGTTTAGAAATTTGTAAAAAATAAAAATTTTCCCCATTTTCCCCAAAATTTTCATCTTAAAACATGTTCGGACAAGGTTGTTTATAATTCCCCTTCATCAATCTCTACACCTTTTAACTTTATGCCCCTAAAGCATCCTTTGCATGCGGCATTCTAAGTGTAAACTATGCAATTCATTTTTCTGAGAAAATTATATTTTAGGGGGTGGGGTTAAGTTTATGCCCACATCGCATTTTCACATAAATATAATTATCAGTCCATCATACAAATTGTTTTTCTATGTCTTTGGGGAAATTTTTGAGATATGTTGCGCGCCAATAGCCCATGTGTTTCACAAGTTATAGACAATTGTATGTGACACTATGTTTCAAAATTCAAGTAATTTTTCGCAATTTCAAAAATATTTATCGCAATTTTTTCTAACTAACTTATACATTGGTCCAGTGTTGTATCTCATGTTGTTTTATGTTGATCTGTAATTAATATAAACCATGTCTTATTCACTTTATAACCGCAGTCATATTTTTATACGCTGACACTTGTACTCGATGAAATTTTTATTTTATTAAGGGGTATGAGTTTTCTCCCCTGAAAAAATATATTTTGGGGCACACTCTGAAGCGGACAAAAGCAAAATCGGATGCGCCATATAATGACCTTTAATTTGATATATAAAAACCTTTGTTGGAGGGGGGAGGTGCAGCCAACTTCTAAACTAGAGGCTTTATGAGAATTGGCCCACGGACTACAATGCATTGTTTTGTTAACACTGGAGAATCATTGACATTCGAAAATCATATGATGAAAACTGCTGGTTCTAGGATGCGAGAAGGGATTTAGTTTTGAAAAGAGTAGAATCCAAGATGGCTGACGGCAGCCATATTTTTGATCGAAAATCGTTCAAATTAGACAGCCCCCATCTACACCCCGGTGTACGTGCCAAGCCATGCAGACTGAATGGGAAAGTCATTTTCACGTGTTATGATATGGGGATATGTTTGTTTCTCATCGTAAAACAGACAACGAACAACGTATGTATACGTCCACACGAATCTGGAGTATTTACCCACCCACTCTCAGTTCTCCCAGATAAAAACATTTAATAATTTTTTGCTTTTTCTAACTCAAATTTTCGAGAACATCCATCCACTAGTATAGTTCCTGGCCTTCCAGGCTGCCAAAAACAAATGCCGGTATATAGCCGTCAATGAAGCATAGGATTGAACAGAATAAAAAAAATAAGTGGCATTACGCCCCCGGTGTATTATATCACACAGTTTCTTGGAAAGCTATGTGCGCATGGGGGTTTTATTTATAGAATTGGGCTTTTTGGGACGGATTTAAAGTCGAACTGCAACCCAAAGGCCGAGCCTGGTAAAATTTCGTTTATTGTCGTTTACATTATTATTTCATGCAGCGGGCGTCTCTCGAGACATGCTTGATTGACCCATGGTTTGTTATTCGGATGCCAAGAAGTGCAAGGCGATTAATTCTAACGTGAATTCGTGCTTTCACCTTTAGCGCGCTGCGCGTTATGTGTTTCTATTGTTCTTTAACCTGCTTTGTTGCATTGTTATTTGAACATATTTCGTTTATTTTCACGTGACATAAATCGGAACGCTATATACTATTATACTGCACGGGGATTTGACGACTGTATAAGAAATTTAATTCGAACATGAATCCTACGAGGTGTTTGTTTATATCAGTGTTGAACATGTTATTTAATATCGATTAGTGAACTTTTTCATTTAGTTATACGCGACAACTATCGGCATGTTATATTCTAAATGAATTGGGATGGTATTATTAAATATTGCATCTTTTCTGACAGAACAGCTATTCCACCAACATTTATGGTGATATCGATAGCATATCCCTGTCGAATGTTCCTGACTTCAAATAGGGATTGGGTGTCCCCTGAGACAGTGAAAATTAGCCTTTTGCGTTTGCCACCGTCTTTTTGTAAAGTTCAATAGGATTTCGTGAACCACTCCATCTATAAAAAGGTGTATTTCCTTATATAAAACATTTTCCCACACCATCAGCTAATATGGAAAGCATATCATTTCAGTTCGTGGCGTGTTTAAGACTTCAAATGGGATAGTGGGGTCCTCAAAACAAAACATTCTCCTTTCGTATTTGCCAGCCAGTTTTTGTAAAAATGCCCCAGGATTTCGAGGGGACCAACCCACCCATACTAATTGTATGTTCCCCAATAGCACTACCTTTCATTCACACAGCCAGCTAATTTGAGAATATATAACTTCAGTTTATGGTGCGTCCGAAATATTAAATGGGTTAGAATGTCCTCCAATAACAATGAGAATACGCCTTTCTCGTTTTTGTGAAGTATCCCAGACATTCGGAACATCATTTCAGTTCGTAGTGTGTAGACTTCAAATGGGGTAGGAGCCTCAAAACAAAAATAATTCACATTTCGTATTTTCCAGCTGCCTTTTGTAAAGTGCCCTAGTTTTCTGGAACCACCCATACAAATTATATATAATCCATGACAACACTATCTTTCTTTCTTTCACTCATTTAATATTGGGAGCATATAACTTTCAGTTTGTGGTGTATTTAGGACTTTAAATGGGGGTAGGGGGCGTCAACACACAGAAAATTCAACTTTCTTATTCGCCAGCCGCCCTTTTTAAAGTGCCCCTATATGATTTTATTACATTTTATACTTGACACTTAGAATCTGAAAAATGACACGAGTTAATCAAAAGGGATGGGAGAACAAGTTATTCAACTTAGCGTATTGCTCCTCTCCCTTAACAATATTGAAACGCATAATAATATTTATATATTGTATTATGTTTGGTCTAAGTTTGCTTAGTTGGAATGTAGTACCTAAAAAGGGGATCGAGATTCAGGGTGAGGTCTGGAGTTGTGAGTGGACATATATCACGGAGGGAATGTAGGTCCTATGGCTAGATGAGCAGAGACTTTGGATAACAATATGGGCGAATACACAGGCGAAGATATAGGCTTATTGGGATTTTGAAAGTTTTCCGTCAATGGGATCTACCTGCGTGCTGCTAAACAATTGATCAATTAGAGTATTGGATAGGTTATCTTCAACCCTATCAACAAAAAATTCCATTTAGCCATTTCTTCAAATAATTGGCACTGGATGAAAAAATGCAAAGCGTCGTCAATATAAAACCCGCATTGACAGTGGGCTGTTATGGGAATATAGTTTCCAAGTTTATCAAAGTTTAACATATCTATTGTGACCCATTATATAAATGAAGAATAGTATGCAGACCGGGTTACATGAAATTTGTTGAGCGCATATGCACTGCCTCTCAACAATGTCACAACAATCATGTTTTAAGAGCTGCTTGGTTGTCTGCTAAACAAATCCAAATACAAATTCGCAACCAGTATACACATAAGGAACAAGTATCAACAATTGTATAAATGTTGGCCAAGTATCAACAATGTGTCTACTGAACAGCCTCTATAAGATATCTCAACACAACTGTAAAAGATAACGTCGATTTGCTCAATAGTTCGTAACATGAATAGATATAATTTAAACATTATTACACGAAGCACAATTCCGTGGAGTTGGTATGTAGATGGTATTTAAGAACGCACAATGTCAAAATCGAATTCAACAATTTGTCTACTGAACAGCCTCCATCAGATATTTGAACACCACTTTGAAAAATAACGCCCATTTGCTCAGTAGTTCGCAACGTGAATAGAAATGATTTCTCGTAAATATGTTCAAGTATGAACACAGCCAGGAGGTCGATGACTTACATACACTCGAGCCAAAATGTCCGCTATTAAGAAGTCTGAACAAGGAAGTTCATAATACTAAAGCAAAATAATTGTTGCTTGGTTTCTTGAAGCGACATTCAAATTGACGTACGTGGTACTTGTGAAAATGGGAGTCACTCGTTTCTATTCCCAAACGATTTCGTTTTCAGACTCAAAGCAATCTTGTGTCGAAGTGCTCCAATCCTAATAATCAAGCCGGGGGTCGCACTTTCTTTGAATCATAGCACATATTTCCTATACAATGGAGATAATAGATCGGTAAGTTTTGTGCCCCTCTCCTCATCCCTGACGGGGACGACGCCACAATGCAACATATGTATACTTAAACCACAACATTACACCCTTACCTATACCATGGAGCTGACCACAAATAAGTTTGGTAGAAACCACCAACAATAAAAGTGTTCATTAACTCTGAGGCAATTTTTCCAATCGTCCCTGATTCGAGCGGTGCGTCTTTTATGTATCTATACACGACGTATTAAAATTCTATGTACTAGAGACCTTTCGCAAAATCACGAATGCGATTACGGATATGGAAATATGCCAGTATACGGCCAAAATTTGATTTTTACGCACGGGGGTTCTTATGTGAGACGTTATATATCCCACTCAGTAAATTATGTGCAGATATGTCAATAATTAGCTTAGGGACCACGGGGAGGGGGGTAGTAAAAAATTTGCAGGAAGGTATGCCGGGGTGGTGGGTGGCCCGAGGGGGTAAAAAACACGTTTTTTACACCCTCATGCAATGTTTTTTACTAAAGACCTTTTGTGCCCTTATATAACATTTGTAACAGTTTAAAACATATTATAATAATTTATAACTGCAAAAACACCATATTTATGTTACTGGGACCTCATATGGGCCTTAGTAGAGATGACATTGAGCTATATGGCATGTTGCATATGGGGCAGTGGGTTGAAAACAATTCCTTCCCGACACCCTTCCGAAAGTAGATTCAAGAAATGAAAACTGAAATAAATAAACTTGTCTTGATGTAACTAAAGCCAAGATCATTTGTGTGCATGGAAAAATAGCGAGCAACTGTCTCAAACATTAATGTGACTATCAATGGGTAGAAAATAACTGTCATCACACTGTTCATCAGTGCATCAAGCCAATCAGTGAAATATTTACATGTCTATCAACTCATATGATCTGTTACTCTCGCAACACCTAAAATATCCAAGTCTGGCATAGTGACTGTTTGTCATTTATTATAAGAGAGGTTGATCCAGTAGACTAACAAAAGTGTTCAGGCATAATGCTAGATAATGGGCTGGTTGAAAGACTAATCGGGAAATGGTTAGAAATAATGGAATTGTGTGTATCCTGTACATTGACCTAAGTTTTTCAAAAAATTTAATTAAAACAAAACAAAATAAAATTGGTTTTGTTTAATTGAGCAAGGAATTCAATCTTTAAAAAAATATATTAAAACAATATATATATATCAAAATGTTTCAATGACCAAATGTGCTTGAAGCGCACAAAGGGGCCGCCGCTAAATGAAGTCTCTGTCTCAAATCAAAATGCTTGCGAAGTCCCACAGGTATCTCCGATCGATGCTGAATATAGGCTCCCAAAGGGAGCCTGTTCCAGCTAGTTTAGTATAATAGAAGTAAGTTGCTCCAGTAGACTAACATAATTGGTATGGAATATGTTAGATAATGGGCTGGTTGACAGACTATTCAGGAAATAGTTAGAAATTATGAAATTTTGTGTATTCTGCACAATGACCTAGGTTTACAGATGATCAACAATTTATAAAACATTTTTTTCAATTAAAACAGCTTCTGAAACAGGTTAAACTGTTATTTGAATTAACTGAGATCAATTCCAGTCAAATGAGTGTGATATCAGTAGAGGTTTATGCGATTTTAGACCAATATTAGTTAAATTTGGGGGGTGAGTAACAAAATTGGGACTAAAATGTTGTTTTTTTTGCAGGTTTGGGGGTGGTGGGTCCCCGAAAATGCCAGATGCAAAAAAACGGCATATCTTCCTGCAAATGTTTTACTACCCCCCCTGTAGGGACTCTCTAACATTGTCCGTTCATACAGAATTACCTGGTATCAATAAAATATGTTGTTGTTGTTACTGGGATATGGAAGCCTAAACATATATGTAGTCAATGAAACATAATCTCTGGACACCCCTGTCAGTACACGATTTATATCGGGTTACATTAAGATCAATTAGAAAATTGTTGTAAAGTCGTTATCAAAAATATGTAATTTTTCGACCAAAACGCGTTTGTGGGAGGGGTAGCTAAAATCAAGTACCGCGCAAACCGTTCAAAATTTCTGTTAACTTCTTTATCCGTATGCCTGTTAGATAACTACTGCACCATATGGATTAAATATGTTGGCGTTATTGCAATATCCGTTTAAATGATAATGTTTGAAAATGTTTCGGCTCCAAATGGCAGGACAATCTAAATTTACCAACACTTTTTTCTTATAAAGTAGAGATATGGTATGATATGGCAATATTAACACAAACAATCTTGGCAAATAAACAATCTTGGCAAATAACATCGCCACAGCGTTCGCCTGACCAAAATCGTTAATTTCTGGAAAAAGTGACTGGTGGGTATCTTTCATCGTCGATTTGACAATAACCACCACCAATTCCGATATTTTTCACTATCAATTTCGTGAATAATATATGTTTCTCCTTCAAGAAAAATTGGTTTCAACTTGTTCTACCAGACCACTTTTGGCGTTTGGCCGCTGCACTATTTAGTCTCAGTATATTATATTACTCGACATAAGCCAGGGGCCCCGTGTATGTGTTTAGGGGTCACGCATGTTGGGAGGGGGCCAAGTTACAAGCCCTTGTGGTTCATAGTTTGGGTTAATCTATAATTAGCTTCAACATTATTATGAATATTCCATGTTCAAAAAGTTAATTTATTTCATCAATTATAACAGCATTATATACATGCATGCGTGTATTCATGTTTCCGAGTTTGTTGAATAATATAAATTGTCCGCAATTTTGAAAGTTATTTAGAGTTCACGTGTTTTCACGAAAATAATAGTAAAAGTAGGGAAAATGCAACAGATCAGTTCTTAGTCCAAGGTATATAACTAAGAGAGGAAGAGATAATGTATTCATTAATATATATGTTTTTGAAGCACAAATGCCAAGTAACAATTAAATTGTGAACAATATACAAAGTTTGGTATATTTGGCATAAAAATAAAATGATTAAAGTTACAATTTGGTCTCGTTGCTATGGTAATTTAATTGCATAGCAACTGTTGTCATGGACAACACATTTTACAACCTAATTAACGTGAGAGGAATGGGGAGGGAACCTTTAATGTGGACACAAAGTTTATGGCAGTCTTAGCCCTTTCACTCGAAAATGTTAAAAAAGTGTTTTTGAATCCAATTTATGCAAATTTGGCTTATCTAATTTGACTTTGACCTTTGACCTTGACAGAGGTAGCTAGAAAATTGCCAACAATGATTTTATTTATAGCACATTATTAACATTGTTGGCATATGGTACTAAAATGTTTAGCAAAAATTGTTCTAACCACCTTTTCTCTGACCTGCCTCCTGACTACATAGTTGTTCGAATTATAAGGTTGGACGGACGGACGGACGGACACACGGAGGGAGAAAGTGTGACGGACATACGCAGTCAATCCAGTATACCCTCCGTTTTCTTCGAAAGTGGGGGTATACAAACGTGACTGCTCAAAAGAAAAATCGACAATTCACAGTTAACCCTTTCTATACTAAATTAATTATCCCATCGGTTATAACAAGTCTACATTGGAATAGTCTATTATTCAGCTAGAGTGTGTTCAGGAAATATGCGCAGACGACAGACCTAAAAAAAATAAAACAAGTGCATAAGGGTCACTATTAATTAGTGGATAATACGCGCAGAAGACAGACAGACGAAAGTCTAATACAACTGCGAAGGTTTAATATATTTTGGTCGGAAATGTTCAGACAATAAGTTCAACAAACGACCACAGCGTTGTTGAACTTATTTTATAACAGAATTAGCCCATAAACCCGGCCTCCAGAAAGTCCATCGTACCTTAATATCAAGTCGGTATATATGGTCACAATGCTTGAGGCGAAAAGTTGCCATTTCAAAGAAAAACCGATAACGCTCATTCAAATGAAGAGTAGAATTGTGCTATAGATACAACTATATACTCGGTATTTGTTGCCATTAGACCAGTAATCCTTCAATTGTAAACATAAATACACATAGACACGTGACTATACTCAAAAGAAAATCGACAACACACAGTTAACCCTTTCTATACTAAATTGATTCTCCCATCGGTTAGAACAGTAACTAAACTTACTAACCTTAACTAAATGCGGTATCTCTCGCCTGAATACATTGTAACAACAACAACAAAATTAATATTTTGTTCTTAATATATCCATGGAACTGGAACTGGAACCGAAACTGGTCATGTGCTTTAGAAAATCTGATCAGTTCAAAACATTCCTATGAAGAGATAATGCATTGTCGGTCTTATAACTCCTCCGGATTGTCTCATAACCACACCAATACTTGTTTATGATATGCCCTAAATACTAGGTTCTAGATAGTTGTATATATGATTATAGTCTGTACGTGTGCGTCGATATGAAATACAAGCCATCTATTCAATTATTATACTTGTTTTAGGGGTAAGCAGGAAGACAGCCGGATAGGCTCCCCGAACAATATACATCATTACCGTATTGTGTGTATAATTCGTGTGTGTATTGTAAATAAATGATCCTATCCTATCTAACAGTATACATTAGAATGGTCGTTATTCAGCTAGAGGGAATATGAGCAGACGACAGACCTACACACAAATAAAACAAGTGCGGAATAGTCACCATTAATTAGTGGATAATACGACAATTAGCCCCTAACCCGCCCCATTTATTTTAGCAAGACACACGTGTATTATCGGCACGCATAATGACGTAGGTGCTTAGCGCAATGATTTCGATCAATTTTATTATTAATGTTAATTAGACTATAATTATGATATTTAATATGTGTTGGGTTAGTCAGCGCTGACTGAGATTAACATGGGTGATAATGGTGGTTAAACAATTTTGTCAACAAGAAAAGGCACATTTAAATGGAACTGTATTTCTTGTTGAAGTTGGTTATGATACGGAAATCATATTAATTTTGTTTAAACCCTAGCCGTTTCGAGATCGTTTTTCTGTGCTAAAATGTGATTATGTGATAAAAAGGATATAAAGTTCGTCGTAATTCTATTTTCAAAACCTATTAACCTTGTCCACTAAATTCGATTCGAGCTTAGCTAAAGCTCGGCTCGAATCAAATGTAGTGCACACGGCTAATACATTTCGTATATATAGAATAATAATAATACAAATAATAATAAAGAATAGAGCCTATCCCCGCGAGGGCCGTAAGCGCTTCTTATTACACCAGCTGTAAGGCCGAGTCTGTGTGCATTTTTATAGGCGCTTCACAAGAGCGGCTTACACATACCCAACAACCAGGGGCTTGTTTCATGAAGCAAGGTCATAAGATTATCTTAAGATGGACTCAATCTAAGATCTAAGGTGGATCTTATGATGTAACTTTTCCGTTTCAAGAACGCGTTTCACAAAACAAGATTAAGTCCTACTTAAGTAGTAAGTTAAGTTCCCGCTCATTTAGACTGGTTATCGACAATTTTCTACAGTCCGGAACAAAAAAATGTGGGATTGTGCAATCTTTATGTACGGCATTGAGAGGTTATCGAGAAAGAGCCGAGTCCGAGTTGACATTATTGTGTGACAGGGATGCTGGATAGCGGCTGGGGTGGGGCGGGCGAATCAGCGCATGTGTCTTAGTGTCTATAGTCAGGGGCCTTATATTCGCATATGGATCTTATACTTGTATGAGTTCCACGATGTGAATTCGAACATGAGTACATCGCAGGCTCTTAAAATGACGAGCTTTGCGTTTACTGACGAGTGGCGGTGTCAGAAATAAGACAATATAATTATATGGATCGATGCATGACTGCGACCATGCATTCACGCCGAGTTAATCCACTGAGAGCAATGATCAGGCGGCGATTTTTTTATGTGAGCCGACATAACTCGTATATTATAGACCACCGCTCTCTACGTGTAGCAATAATCAAAATATATCGGCGATGTCATCAGGACACACATAGGTCATTTTTCGATTCAAAGGGAAATGAAAAATATTTGTTAGAGTAACTTTTTTATTATTTTTATGCAGATGTTTTATGTGGTTGTCATACCATGGATATATATATAACTACGTTTTCATTAGCACACTCGTATTAAGGGGTGTCATCGTTACAGGTGTGTATATCATATATACAGTATGCTGTACAACGGTCATCCCACCCCTGCAAAAAAAAAAAACATGACAAACATTTGGACAGCCTTGAAAATCACGACATATGGGCGTGGGCATAAACTCAATAAAAATAATATTCTCTATAGAAAATTGTCACTATTTCTAAAACATATTTTGATAAAGAGCGTTTGTGTTACCTTTCCTATATGACATATCTGCTTTGTAAACAGCCGACGGAAATTTGGAAAGAGGAAAGAATCAATACATTAATTGATCTCATTTTACCCCATCTCCCCACACACATATGTAATAACATAGAGGAGATTGTGAGCTTTGGGCTAGGCCAAAATTCTTATCAAAAGTTTAATTCGTGGGTAATACAATTTTATAATATATATTATCTATAGGTCACATACACATAATTGACTATATCCTACATTCGACGAGGCTCGGGTGGCTAGTTGGTCTCTGTGTGGGAGGGGGGGGGTACATCGTGCAATTTCCAACTGCACCCGCCCCTTAATTGAACCGGGCCAAACTTCCATGTTCGCGAAATGCCATGTCCACCCCACCCGTTGGATTTAAACTTTTCAATTGGTATCTCAAAGATTCCAACAATTCGAAAATTCTAACCTGACGCCCCTAAAGTTGGTGATTTTCGGTTGCTGCTGTTTGTTTAAAACAACACATTCCTTTACTAGTTAGAAATTCAAACAATTGAAACCTATATATAGTGTACGATTAATGTTGTTGTCAGGCATGAAATTTCCAATTGCTAAACATTTTGACCAAAATGTGTGTGTGTGTGTGGGGGTGGGGTGGGGGGGGGGGGGGGGCGGTAGACAACACACAAACACCATTCGCCACGTCCCTGATGATAAGCATGTGCTCTGAATTGTTTTTAACAAACTAACCCTATGGTTATACGGTTGGGGGGATGCCCTCTCCAAACTTTGGTTACCAGTTGGAATGTTTAAACCCAAAGAGAATTTGGTGCTGTTTAAGGGGGTGTAGTTGGACATTTCGAGGCGATCACCCCATCTCACTCTGTTGCCACGACCCTGTATACCAGACGACGAATTGCCCACCCAGACAATGTACAGATATCTCCGTAATTGCAAAATAACATAGGCCGCCATACTTGTGGTCGATATGCCACTTATCACGTGGGTCTTAACTTTAAGATTATCTTATGACACCTCACAGCAGTCTTAAAGTTAAGACCGAAGTTAAGACCATCTTAAGTTAAGACCTTGTTTGTGAAACGCACTTATGACTGAAGTTTGAACTTATGAAACAGGGCCCAGGTCCCTATTTCTCGTCTCGATGCGACGAAGCGAGCACAGTACAAGTGACATTGCCCAAGGGTCACAGCCTGGCGCGAGATTTGAAACAGCGTGTGGCTATATATAGCACACACACCGCTTAATCCGGCCAAGCCACTGTTGTGGAGACGATAGTCCACCGGCGGGGCGCGAACTCATGCCGGTGTGTTAACACCAGTATAAGTCCTACACTCTAACCACTGGGCTACCACTTCCACGAGAATTACTCATCAATGCGAATTTAGTAAAGAAAGTATTAAAGTATGAGTACAATTATCCAGTCGATACCACAAAATTTCATGTACATCAGGGGCGGTGTGTGGGTGGTCTGCAGACAAAATTCAGACATAGGGAGGGGTGGGTTGGTGGTTCGATGTCGGATAAAAGGTGTGATGTAAATTGTTTCCAATCAACATATTTATCAAAGTTTAATTTTGAAACATTAAGATATAGGAATTATATCACTTCGTTTTGTACTATGCTTACCCGTTGCATCATTTCTGAATATGATTTGCCCCATATTAGTGAACACTATATGCATCACCAGCTCACGATTATTTTAAAACTGTGCATGTAGCCCAGCTGTGTAGCTATTGAGTTGGCTGTTATTAGGCTAATTCAAGCAACAATTCATATCATTCCATGTTAGAGAAACAGGTACCGAACACCCTATAGATCGCACTTCCACGAAACAAGGCTACCAGGAAATTGGTTACACATTTGTCAATAAGATTTAGTCCGCATGCAAGAACGCTAAAATTTTATGACTGTTATCATTGCAATAATTGTGACCCGCCATATCAAATCCAGTCGTAAGTCGGGATTTTTTACCCTGTGCCAATGCATTCTCTTATATATGCGAGTCGACCATAGGTCGCCTCGCATATATAAGAGAATGCATTGGCCTAACAATTTTTTATCATTTTTTTAAAATAAATGTTTCTTAAAATTTTTAGGACATAAAATAAAAAACATCCATTACCCTGCAGGGAGCCCCACACATATATAGAAGCATATAGAAGAGTGTCGTCTGCTCATGTTTGTCTGGGGCTCTGTATGGGTGAAATTATAAAATTGTTAAAGAATACAAGAACAAATTATTAAAATTGTAAAAAATTGTTATGCCAATGCATTCTCTTATATATGCGAAGCGACCTATGGTCGACTCGCATATATAAGAGAATGCATTGGCACAGGTTAAAAAAATCCCGACGTACGACTGGATTTGATATGGCGGGTCATAATTATGCTCTTTCCCTAGTTATTGTACATACCTATAGCATACATTTGACTGCCTCGCTTCTTCAAATGACCAACCATGCACGGGTACAAAAGTACTGATTTTTTCGGCGTACCAAAATTTGCCGTAGATATACACACAGGCGAGCTAATTAACCCGCTATCAAGTTGGATCCCAGATGGTCAATTTGCATTTCCATGGGATTTTTATAAAGTTGTTGTGGGAATATTTAGCCCTCAACCACGCTGCCTCTTGAATGATACGCTACTGTACCTGTCCATTCAGAGCAAAAGTTTGTTTGTGCTGCAATAGTTAGGAGCACATTCCTCCTCGCTCGTCACTGGAAGCATTACAATGTTATGGAAATTAGAAAGTTATTCAGTGCAAGTCATTTGCAGAATGAGGTCCCCATAGGGTGAATTTAGTGCTGCTACCCGCATAGCGGGCTAGCATCACCAAATTCACCCTCTGTGGACCTCATTCTGCTTACACCTCAGCATAGCGGGCTAGCATCACCAAATTCACCATCTGGGGACCTCATTCTGCTGACACCTCAGCAGAATGAGGTTCCCAGAGGGTGAATTTGGTGACGCTAGCCAGCTATGCAGGGTAGCATCATTAAATTCACCCTCTGGGGACCTCATTCTGCAAATGACAGACACCCTATTTCAAGGCTTCCATGGTGCGTCACTGTGACGTTACATAAGTTAATAGCAATAGACGACACATTTAACTTACCAAAGTACAACAAATTACAGCGACGATTAATTAAAAGGATATGCTGGAGTCTGTCACTGACATAATAAATACGTTACGGGACGCTTAGTGGTCGGATATGGTATCATGTGAGGCTCAGCGAGATAAATATTTTTCAGTATTTCGATGAAGTTTGGAAATAGAAACAAAATAAAACTGCCAACGAATAAGGAGTGTAAGGAATGTAAGGAGATATCATCGTTCAAATGTCACAAAACTCGAAAAATAGTGATCGAAGTTACTTGAACACTTACGAATACCATCTCAACAGCCATGTTTATATGGGGACGCGATTCACGGGATTCATAGTGAGTTAGAAATTTAAAGGTACTCAATCCGATCAGAGGGTTCCCATATCACCAAGATACAACAACAACAACAACAACAACAACAACAACAACATTTCTTCAAAATGCGCTTTAGTTATCACAATCGATTAATTGCAACAAAATAATGCTAACAATTGTCAACTATGGTATAACATTTCCCAAAACATGTTATTTGTCAACATTTTGTTCAACGAAATATGGCCGTATTATCACTTGAGTATTCACGAAATTTGGCAGTATTACCACCTGTTTTGAGGGTTATCCATCTTCGTCCGCATCTTTTGACCGAGACTATTCGTTTGACGGTGTGTTTCTGGGCCACAAACAATTGAAATAAGAAACTTCAAAAATAGATATCTGATCACTCTGAGCTTTGATGGGTGGGTTCCTCGACTCGAATCGAATATTTTTTACCCCCGAAGGCAAAGAAATAGTAATTTAGGAGCATTAAATCGGATTGAGTACCTTTAAACATAGCTCATTTATATATTTTTTTTTAGTTTGTATCCATATTTGCTAATGTCTGTCCATTATAAAAATTAACTTGTGGCCATCTACATGCTTCCAAATGGGTCAAACTGTGGTAGCTTTACGATGAAGATAATAGTGCAGGTTGAATGTTTTTAAATTGAATGTTTGTTTGAATGTTTATTTGCACATTTATACAATACATCAGTGGTACATATATGTATACACATTTACATGTGCAGGGGTGGCATGGCCAATACAGGCCGTCTTCCTGTCTCCCCTGCAATATAACGTTATATGTATAATTAAGATGGCGTTCATAGGTTAATAATGAGTATTTATAACAAGAATGAGCGTTGAAGGGTTTACCAATGAGAACTCTTCTTACAAAACAGGACAGTTTGACATTTGAATATTTGTTTAATGTTAGGACTAAGCTAATTATGTACGGGCATGAACATATACGTATTATTAAATTTCCCATTATAGGTGAGGGTACCAGGGTGACTCATATTTGTTGGGACATGCCAATAACAGTAAAGTATTTTCCCCTTGTTACTCTGCAGGATTTACATTCTCGAGTTTTACATATGGTATAATTACTATATTGTGATAATAGATGATTTGTGATAGACTTTTTGAATTGTGTTTTATTTGGAGAATTTTTGTGCGAAGCGTTCAAGCAGTTCCATACACTGGGGACTGCATGTTCTGGTAGTATTAATAGCAAATAAACATTCAAACATTAAATTGATGCTAACTGATGGAGTCAGGAATGGTGAAGAAGAGGGGCACAACATCGATGTAAGTTTGATTGTAACCGATTCCATTCAAACTTATATTCAACGTTGTAAAGCTGAGAAGCATCAGTCATATATAGATGCTAAGAAAATAGTTGGTCATCGACCATCCTTTCCACACGTCACATACTCAGCAATCGTGTCTACAAACAGTGTGTTGATGCCAGCACTCAGACACAGAGTAAAACCAAACTCGTCAGTATATAACGACATGTAGCAACACACGTTGAGACAGATAGTATTCCTGTTTCAGAACCTGTAGCGCAGGTTATGGATACAGCTTCTTCCATTGAGATATTTCATCCGAAACAATCTATGCAAGTTGATCATATTGCTAAAAAAAAGCATCGCCTTTCAAAATTTAACCACATGATTGATGGGAAACGGTTAACTCTCCAAGTGGAATCATTCCTCATGTGTGCTTTTATTTGTTCATTGCTCTTTGCATTGTTTTAATCTAATCTACTGTCTGATTTATCAACACAGTTCTTTCGATACGACCTTTTTGGTACCTGATTATGTTCTTGGCCGCCTAGCTGCAAAAACGACGTTAAACCCTCAATCAATCAATAAATCAAATTTATATATAATCATCTTCACAATATGTTGATCTAATTGTGAGGTTTAAGATACCAAAGTGATGCCACCAGGTCAGAAATGGGAGTGAGGGGGGGGGGGTGCCAACATTAATGAAAAAAATGGTACCGATTTCCACAAAACTTATATATATCAGATTTATGGAGACATAGATTCAATTCAATTATTTGATCTCTCCGTGGTATACGATAAGTTTAATTATATAGCTCTGAAGTGGTGCCGTCCGGGCCAGAGGGAATCTTGGGATTTATAGGAACAGAAAGTTTATATTTCGTATAAGTATATATACGATGAGTCTAATGGCGTAGTTGAAATTTCCAAAATGGGATGTCAGGGATGGGGTTTGGTGAGGGGCAGAACAGTGGTAAAAAACTTTCTGTCGCCGATTTCCACCAAACGTATATTATATAGATAAGATACATGGAGGCACGAACTCAGTAAGTGTTCATTGCTCAAATGTGCTTGCATCAGTGAGCGTGAACTAAATGCTCATTTCTTACCGAAAAGGCAACGTATCGATCGGAATGCCACACGGAAATGTCCCTCAACTCATACCAAGCTTGAAAATCGGTCCCGAGTTTCGGCTCTATCGGGCTTCGAACCATATCCATTATATGGGGAATCTAATGGTGTGATATAAAGTTGTCAAAGTGTCACCATCGTATTCGAGGATGGCGGTCAGTGGAGAGCACGATATTGATAAAACAGTACGTATATCGCAGATCTCTCCAAACCTATTTGCAAGATTCCCCAAGGAAACTAATGGTGCAGTTTAAATTTTTCGAAATGGCACGTGTCACCATGACTGTTGTATAAATTTTCTCTAGTTGTCGCCAAGTTATGTTATATAGAAACATGATACACGTATCTTCTCGTAATTTGAGAAAAAACCGCATGTATGTTAGACTTGCCGGTGTTATTCGGGAAAATACCAAAGTTTCAATCGAGAATAATCATAAAATGAGTCACGAGAAACATATTCCGAAAGACATATAGAATATTCACATAGCTTGACGAGATACAGGGTTTATTTTCGCGAGTATGATTCAGCAAATGGGGATCAAGCTTTTGCGAGGTCCACCATATGCTGAATCATCCGAGCGAACAAAAGCCTTGCATCTCGTCAAACTATATGGTATTGTTTTTTGTCCATCGCCAACGTTTAAACGTCGTTAATATCTATTAAATGTGTTTAAATGGGATAAGAATTTTATGGAAAATTTCTTTACGAAACATTAAATCGCCTGCAAGATTTTCGTTTGTAGTTCTGATGCATGCCTTTATTATGACAGTTGAAGTATCCGTTCTTGCTTTATTTTAGCACGTTCTAAAATAAAGCCATGGTATATTTTACAGCCTTTATCTATAGTAGACGACAAAGGTGATGAACAAATAGAGAATATCTGCATAGTGCAGCTGAATAAAGAAGTGTTTTTGCGAGTATGTGGGCATCTATTTGACGAGCCTCTAGGCGAGCCAACTAGATGCCCACATACGAACAAAAATAAATTATATATTCAGTTACACTATGTGGACGTTCTGTTTATCCACGGAACAATTTTAAATGTTTTAAAAGTTTTTGTCCTAACAAATCGAAAAATTCACAGGCTCCTTGTAGAGAAGCGATGACCTACTTAGCGACTGTATCTGTATAGTAAAGACGAATTAATTATGAAACAGTTTTATATTCATGCGACTGCACCGTGTAATAGTCCGCTTTATAATTTCTAAATTATGCCGGAAAAATGTCATAGCATGGTGTAATTTCTAATAAAAATCTAAATTATTCGCGTAACGTTCAAATCTAAAACTGAAATGTACGAGTATAGCAGTCATGTAAATTTGGATGTTTGTGCTTGAATCTAATTAATGAATTGAAATTCTTAACTTTAGCAGTAGGACTACTACCACTAGCACCAAGATTAGTGTTCGGTCCGAATATTCGAATGTTCGAATATTCGCTCGTAAAAATAAATATTCGAATATTCGAATAATTATTTGACTATTCGAATATTCGATAATAATCTCCGGGTAATTGTTTCCTGGTTTATTATTAGTCTGAGGGTCTGTTAAAAGTACAGTCTATTTTCCACTGATCATAAACGAATTAATATGACGTAACTGTAACGTTCTGATTTGATTGGCGTCATGACGTCGAAATAATTGTATTGGCTAGGTGTAAACCAGACCGTGCTTGCATGTGGTCATAGAAAGCGGACCTATAAGGCATCGTTTTGTTTTGTTTGCGCGTTGTTACTTGTGTGTATAATATGGCGTCAAATTCGAAGAAATCAGAAATATGGACTTACTTCACATTGGATGCAAAAACTAAAAAGGCAACCTGCAACCTGTGGAACCATGCATGGTACATTGACTACTTGAACTTCATAAACAGATAAACTCTTACTATTAAGCCAAAAGACTTTTGTTTTCTCTCTTGTTTGCGTATAGCATGTGCATGGATAAATATGCTATTTCATTAAATAATAAATAGGTTCCAAAATATCTTATCTATATAATTTTATAATTAATCTAAATATTCTAATACTATTCGAATATTCGCTCGTTATTCGAACCGAATATTCGTGTACCGAAATCCGTCGAATACCGAACACTAACCCAGATCGGCAAATGCACCAGCTCATGGAATGAATATCGTATACTTTATAGTAACAAACTGACAAGTTATAGACTTCACCAACTGAACATTGAAACATTATATTTGAGTGCGTTTTGAGGAGCATCGGTGATCTTTCAGAAAGGTGTTGCCACCGATTGCACGAAACTACGTTGTGGATGTTGACGTTTCTAAGGACGCTGTCGCTAACAACGGAAACCAGCATGGTCCGTTCTAATGACGCCCCATAACGTTGTTACGACCAAGTGACGTCACTCACTCACGAACGGCATGTTATTAAGTTTATCTGTCTATTAGACGGACAGAGGCGTAGTTTATCTGATGGGCTTTATATGTATAGTAGAGAGGGGTAGGAGGTGGATAAAAGGGTTTATTCTAAAAAAAAAAAAAAGAGGCATATATTTCTTCTCAGAGTGACGTCTATATGTCAATTAATATAGCTGTGTTCCTATTCAGGTGACGTTTCCCGCCGTAATTACAATAACCCGTCTCTATGTCAATACTATAATATCACACGTTGCAAGTTGCATGCATAATATTCTCTGATATATCATATAAACCTGTATAAACATCAAATTTGGCTAATCTTTAAAAATCGCTATTAGCAACCCGAAAGAAATAAATATCATGGTAAATTTACCAACTGGGTATATATTTGGGTGATAATGAAGACCGCGCTCACTTTGTTTTATTATAGGTGTATACACTTAATTGCGTGATGAACACAATAGTTGGCCACATCGTCTGTGTCCAGTATGTGGGCTTTAGAATTGGAGTCCCGTACTTTTGTTAACATACAAAACTAAGGGGAAAATCTACCAACTGATAGTCGCATAGTCGCACAGCAAAACTAAGGGGAAAATCGACCAACTGATTGCTAGAAACAATACATGTGGAATTTGTTCCCGGCACTCGCATTATATTAAGAGAGAAGCCCCGTGGTACTGTAAATGCTTATAACAGCGAGATCTAATGGACATAAAGTAAACAACCGATTGCAATCATAGAAAGTTTTTATTATTCTCCTTCAGTCGCTGTGATGTATTGTTGTAGTTATTTTACGAAAGTGCGTGAATGTATCCATACCCCATTTTTCATATTGATCGTCCGAAGTTTCTAAAAGGTTGTCGCTTGATTTAAAACTCACCCTACTGCACCCCGTGTACGTGGTATCGCCAACACCGAGGGTATCGCCAAAACAGAGAATATGGGAAAGTCATTTTCACGTATATGATATGGGGATATGTTTGTTTCTCATCGTAAAACAGACAACGAACAACGCATGTGTATGTCCACATGAAGCAGGAGTATTTATCCACCCGCTGTCAATCAGTTTTCCAGATCAAACCATTTAATATTTTTTGGCGAATGTTTTCAATAGTGTTTTTGCTTTTGCTCACTCAAATTTTCGAGAACATCCACCCACTAGTATAGTTCCTGGACGTCCACGCTGCCAACACAAATGCCGTATATAGTAGAATCTGTCAATGAAGCACAGGATTGAACATAATTTAAAAAAAGAGTGTCGTTCTCAATATACGCGCGATATGGATGGACCACTGTCGGCCCAGAAAGATGTTAACGCTATTAGATGAAGATGTAACCAAACGCCGAGCATCTGTGCAGTAAATAAGTATTGATGAGTTTTCGAGTTTTTTATGTGTATCTGAGACTGATCAATTGGTCTGCGAATGTCATCTGAAATATGAATCCATAACATATTCGAAATATTTTGTACATATCTATTATGAATGTATTTCAATTGAAATTAATTGAACATCCATCTCAGAATTCAGATTTGCGATCTCAAAAAGGTGAATGAATGATAACGCGATGCCTTGATCACACGCACGTGAATGGTGTCGTTCGTATGCATGCAGCTAGCCGGATATTCGTTTAGTACAGTATTAACATGCTTGGGGTTTGTATATAGACCACACACGCAGGACGACATGCTACGGCGTATCAACGATTTGTTAATATCACAGACTTTATGACTCGTTCCCACTCGAGTAGAACGCTACGCGACAATGAAACCGAATCATCTTATCGAATATACATATATCGTATAGCTACAAATTATGCAATTATGGCCTTTTTAAGAGTCATCAGATAATATTGTAACGATTCTATGTTAACCTTAAACATCCGTACACATATATATGATCACAATGTATTATGTGTGGCACACGTGTGTGCTTTCTCATCTGGAGGTCGATGTGCCTCTTTATTGTGTCTATGTAGCACATGTAGTCAGCTTACCACAGCTACAACACCATGGTTAAACAAAATCAAACCAGACCATGCGGTTTTGATAAATGAACGTATCTTCCTCAGATGAAGCTATATATCTCCCAGCTAAATGGTGATATCCACTATTCAAAACATAATTTCGCAAAACGGAATGTTCCCTCAATGGGATAGCTTGCTCTCACCCTGATAAATTTAATAGAAATTCCTACTCATTTCCGATTTTATCATAAATAGTAGACACTTTTTGACGCAGTATATGCAACCTATATGATAACATAGTGAAGTCTTATGTCAATATTATTCCCACTAAATATGTGGTCCTAGGGCTAAATTAGAAAAGTTATAAACTATAGTGAATTTACATGTGTACATAACAATCATGACAGTATAAACATGTTCCACAGTAGAGTGTTTAGTACCAATAGCAGTCAGTATGTTGTATATATATAGTATGTATATACCCACGTGGTAAATCGATAACATAAGGACCATTCTGGGTTCCAACATGTAACTGTTAGTTGCGTTGTGTCATCATTACTTCCAATGGTGTATTGGCAATCGCATTGTGTATAAGTTACACCACTCATATCAGAATGCCAGCCACTCCGGCCCCATGCACCAAATTGTGTGCCACAAATGTGTGCCACACATAATACATTGTGAGCAGATGTGTACGGATGTTTAGGGTTAACATAGAATCGTTACAATAGTATATGATGACTCTTAAAAAAGCCATAATTGCATAATTTGTAGCTATGCGATATTTGTATATTCGATAAGATGATTCGGTTTCATTGTCGCGTAACGGTCTACTCGAGTGGGAACGAGTCATAAAGTCTGTAAAATAAACAAGATTATAACATAAAGTCTGTGATATTAACAAATCGTCGATACGCCGTAGCGTGTCGTCCCGCGTGTGTGGTGAATATACAAACCCCAAGCATGTTAATACTAAACGAATATCCGGCTAGCTGCATGCATACGAACGATGTCATTCACGAGCGTGTGATCAAGGCATCGCGTTATCATTCATTCACCTTTTTGAGATCGCAAATCTGAATTCTGAGATGGATGTTCAATTAATTTCAATTGAAATACATTCATAATAGATATGTACACAATATTTCGAATATGTTATGGATTCATATTTCAGATGACATTCGCAGTCCAATTGATTAGTCTCAGATACACATAAAAAACTCGAAAACTCATCAAAACTCCTTAAGTCATACGCATATTTACTGCATAGATGCTCGGCGTTTGGTAACATCTTCATCTGTGGCGTTAACATCTTTCTGGGCCGACAGTGGTCCATCCATATCGCGCGTATATTGAGAACGACACTCATTTTTTAAATTATGTCCAATCCTATGCTTCATTGACAGATTCAACTATATACGGCATTTGTGTTGGCAGCGTGGACGTCCAGGAACTATACCAGAGGGTGGATGTTCTCAAAAATTTGAGTGAGCAAAAGCAAAAACACTATTGAAAAAATTCGCCAAAAAATATGAAATGGTTTGATCTGGAAAAACTGATTGACAGCGGGTGGATAAATACTCCTGCTTCATGTGGACATACACATGCGTTGTTCGTTGTCTGTTTTACGATGAGAAACAAACATATCCCCATATCATATACGTGAAAATGACTTTCCCATATTCTCTGTTTTGGCGATACCCTCGGTGTTGGCGATACCACGTACACGGGGGTGTACTGGGCAACAAAAGCGGCCATTGCCACACAATCATTTTACATTAAGGTACGAAATATTAAGGGCAAATGTACCATATTATGTTAGCCACATGATCAGAGTCAGTTCAATAGAATGAGAGGATATTATCCTAAAGTTACGAGTATGATGTACATCTATGGCTGGGAAAGAGAAATCTCATTCGTCCATTCTCGTGAGAAGAACATATTAAGAATGAGATATTCAAACCAATGGCTGCGGACACACGTACCACAGTAGCGATGGCATAGTCGGTGTGACAATTTATTATGGTGGAGTTTGGTGACAATTGGTCCGTCATAATTCTGTGCCATAGCTATCCATGTCGCCCGCTGATTTTCCGCACAATGAATCGACTGGACCAATTAACCATTGCTTTTCACCAAGGTTGATCTCTACTCATTACGTTTTGCTAAATTGTATTCACGACGATATATATAATTGCACGATAGATCGTCCAGAATTGTGTTTGGCCGTGGCCTGGTGGCAATTCCTCATTGACTCACATATCATTATTGTGGAACGTTTTTTTTATATGATCTCAATGAATGCACGTTTATCTACTTATATTAATTATAAGTAAGAACAATCATGACTGTTGAGATGGGTTATTCATTAAGTTATCAAGTGGACTTGTGTATTAGCATGCAAAATATAACACTGCGTGTTGAGTGCAGATCAACATCGACAAGACATTCATATATATATAATATGCCATAGCTAGCCATGTCGCCCGCTGCATATTCGCACAATGAGTCTTCCAAAGTTCGTTATGATCAGTCTTTTTATTGTTTTGGTTCTCGTGTATATTGTTCGATTTGTTTATTCCAGATACTTTCTTTCAGCTGCATTTCCCCCAACAGTTCCGACACAGCGCCATCGGCCCAAATGATAATGTTAGCGGAATTATGCGTAGAACTAAACGTCGCAAAATTAAAAACGCAATTGGGGAACTGTCTTAATACCCGTGAAATTAATATATAGTAGTGAGAGCATATCAATAAAATACTATACGTGCATGATATCTGAGTGAATGAGGGATTGCCCCGATCAAACACACTTCTGGACGATCGATCGTGCAATTATATATATCGTAGAGAATACAATTTAGCAAAACGTAATGAGCAGAGATCAACATTGGTAAAACGCAATGGGTTAATTGGTCCAGTCAACTCATTGTGCGGAAACTCAGCGGGCAACATAGCTTGCTATGGCACATAATTATTGTCACACAATTGTCACCAAATCCACCATAATAAATTGTCACACCTACTATGCCATCGCTACTGTGATACGTGTGTCCGCAGCTATTGTGTCTCAATGGTTGAAACTACCTTGCTGTCTTATCGATAATAATGATATTGATAATCTGGTTATGCACCTATGAAGCAATGAACACACACTGAGCGACTCACTCTGAGTTAAATGTATTTGCGAATGTTTGTCTGCCCCCCACCCCACTGTAGCATTTACGTGGGACCATCTGGGGAGCACCAAATGGGTATAAAAGTGGTACCTTTACGAGGATTTTAACGATGCAGTTTAAACACTCGAGTAGTGGCACTGTCGTTAGTGAAGTATGGAAACCAAAAAATCTCTTTTTCTCATCAATGATTTCCATCATCATCACCGAGATAAAGGGACTGGTGTGTTTTAAAGATGTCAAAAATGGAGATGTCAGAATAAAATTAAAACGTCCGTGTCAGGGATGGGTTTGGGGGTCGAGTGCTCCGCAATTGCTAAATAATGTGCCTCCGAGCTTCACTAAACTGCCCAATGTCTTATGGTAAGTTGGCTCACAAGGTTTTGGTTCAAGTGAACCATAGTGGCATTGTTGGTTCCAGGAATGCGAGTTGGGGGAAGATCACAGAATCGACAAAAACATCGAATCACCGAATTTCTTTAAACTTATTTGCATAACCGTTTGTTCGCTCTAGTTAAACTATATATAAAATAACTAAATTGTCACATTAAGACATCGGATATGAACGAGACCTATCTAATAAAGCTCTCCGGGTCAAATTACCCACATATACACATTTTCAGCTCCGATGGTCGAACCGTTTGGTCGCATATAAGCGGATAAACGAAGAAACGAAGAAACGAAGGAACGAACGATCAAAGAAACAAACAAAATTGAGTTTTATTTTATTACAGTAGCCTGGAATTCATCAGTCGTTTATTATCAACTTCAAGCACAGGAGTCCGACAAACGCCATTTATGGTTGCCATATAAGAACACTGCTCACAATGAACAATTTCGTGTTAAGAGAGAAAGTTTTTCAAAGAAATGAACCACCCCTGGTCAAGTGGTCCTGCTAATTTGCTAGGTAGGATTCTGTCGACAAAAAGTATGTACTGTTATTTTATATTAACCCTTTACCCAACAAAACGGCCAAAACCGGCCAAATAAAGCTTCAACAGCCTAAAATATCTTCGGTCTGTCTCAATAGAACCATACAAATATGGATATCATTGGAACCGGCTCCTTGGCCACATTGTGATAGTTACAATTATACCCTGTGCCAATGCATTCTCTTATATATGCGAGTCGACCATAGGTCGCCTCGCATATATAAGAGAATGCATTGGCCATTTTTTCTTACATTCTTTAACGATTTTATAATTTTTAATGTGTTAAGCCAATGCATTCTCTTATATATGCGAGGCGACCTATGGTCGACTCGCATATATAAGAGAATGCATTGGCACAGGGCCCTTCTGTTGGGTAAAGGTATCTTTTTCGCAGTGTTTGGCTGATCTGATCAATTCGAGGAAATGCTACTACGCGTGTAACACATTTAAAACATGTATATTGTTGAATAATACGTTAATAATGACTGTGTTTGTTGTTAACATGTATATTGTGGAATACGTTTATACTGACTGTGGTTGTTGTTAACATGTATATTGTGGAATACGTTAATAATGACTGTGTTTGTTGTCAACATGTATATTGTTGAATAATACGTTAATAATGACTGTGTTAGTTGTTACCATGTATATTGCGAAATACGTTAATAATGACTGTGTTAGTTGTTACCATGTATATTGTGGAATACGTTAATAATGACTGTGTTGGTTGTTACCATGTATATTGTGGAATACGTTAATAATGACTGTGTTGGTTGTTACCATGTATATTGTGGAATACGTTAATAATGACTGTGTTGGTTGTTACCATGTATACCGTTATTGTGAAATATGTTAATAATGACTGTCTTGGTTGTTAATAATGACTATCTTGGTTGTTAACATGTATATTGTGGAATACGTTAATAATGACTGTGTTAGTTGTTACCATGTATATTGTGGAATACGTTAATAATGACTGTGTTGGTTGTTACCATGTATATTGTGGAATACGTTAATAATGACTGTGTTGGTTGTTACCATGTATATTGTGGAATACGTTAATAATGACTGTGTCGGTTGTTAACATGTATACCGGTATTGTGAAATATGTTAATAATGACTGTCTTGGTTGTTAATAATGACTATCTTGGTTGTTACCATGTATATTGTGGAATACGTTAATAATGACTGTGTTAGTTGTTACCATGTATATTGTGGATTACGTTAATAATGACCGTGTTGGTTGTTACCATGTATATTGTGGAATACGTTAATAATGACTGTGTTGGTTGTTACCATGTATATTGTGGAATACGTTAATAATGACTGTGATTGTTTTTTCCATACTGAGATGACTGCCCCTGTCGTTTTTCAGACACCAGCGCCACGATTATTAAATATTAAAAAATATATATGTTCTTGAATGACATCGGCTCTTGCTAAAATCGCTCGGATTAGCCAAACACCGCAAACATGGCAACTTTTGGAAAGATAACGGTATTTTTCTTAACAGCATCGCTTTGGCCTACCAGCATCATACCAATTCAGCAGGACCACGTGACCAGGGGTGCGAACGATTTAAACCACGTGACCAGGGGTATGAACGATTTAAACTACGTTACCAGGGGTGTGAAATTGTGAATGATTTAAACCACGTGACCAGGGGTGTGAACGATTTAAACCACGTGACAAGGGTGTGAACGATTTAAACCACGTGATCAGGGATGTGAACGAATTAAACCACGTGACCAGGGTGTGAATGATTTAAACCACGTGATCAGGGATGTGAACTATTTAAACCACGTGACCAGGGTGTGAACTATTTAAACCACGTGACCATGGTGTGAACGATTTAAACCACGTGACCAGGGATGTGAACGATTTAAACAACGTGATCAGTGGTGTGAACTATTTAAACCACGTGACCAGCTGGCTGTGAACTATTTAAACCACGTGACCAGGGTGTGAACGATTTAAACCACGCGACCAGGGTGTGAACGATTTAAACCACGTGACCAGGCTGTGAACGATTTAAACCACGTGGCCAGGTTGTGAACTATTTAAACCAAGCGACCAGGGTGTGAACTAATTAAACCACATGACCAGGGTGTGAACGATTTAAACCACGTGACCAGACTGTAAACGATTTAAACCACGCGACCAGTGTGTGAACGATTTCCTACATCTCATGGAGAATCAGAAAGTATATAAAAAGAGAGCTTCAGCCGCCGATGTACCCGATGTACCCGATGTACCCATAATGTAGGGTTCGTGTCGGTCAGTATAGTCATGGTCAGTATCAGTCGCATTCCTTTTGTTTCTTCAAAACCCAAACTGGGGTGTTATGTAATGTTCTCGGAAACGAATAATATAAGCACAATGCTTGATATCGAATCCGATCCGTGACAGCTTAATGTTTGTTATATTTCACAAATTGTTATTGTCCATGGAATACATACTGTTTAAATCAATCCCAGTTCACCACAGTTTAAACATATGTATTTGCTCATACTTACATGTGTTTAAACAAAGTACACATTAAACAAATGGGACTGGAAGACAAGTGCTAAACAAGTGCTCTTCTCCCCAATACAAAACACCAGAACAATAATACACATTGACGACCAACAAAATTGTTTTTTCTAAATACACATAATTACAGACCTGTTACAATATATATCAAAGAACAGAAAGAAACACGCAAAAAACTCAAGTGCTGTATTCTTACACTTGGCAAGTGTTACACTGATTTCGGCAGTACAGGTGCCATTTTCACACCTGAAGTGTACTCAAAAGAGCCTTACGTCAGGTGTAATGCGTTTTCGGTAGCACCTCGCAAAGTGCTGAATTTCCAACACTTCTACGGACTCATCGTTTCGGACAAGGACCATTTTGATTGGACGCCACTAGATTCGACGTCACTAGTCTGAGACTCAATCACAGATAAAGTTTTTTCCACGCGGTCAACTGGTCGCCATTTTGATCAACTGAAGTGAAAGTGACTGTGACGACCAGCTTCTTTCAACAATTTTTCAATAAAAACAACATTATTTCACTTTGGATCACTTTGGTGAGTATTGAATGTTGAATGCAGTGAGTATTGGACTAAGAAGTGTTTTAAGAAAGAGGTAAAGTGTGCTTCAGACATTTCCAAATCGGGACCAAGGTAGTCATAAGGTGTTATTTCTACACTTGTAAGTGCATCTCTACATATCCCCAGGTGCAGTAGTATTACACTTCGGGTGCTGCAATGTAAAACTTGGTAAGTGCTATATGTTTAGCGCCTGAATAAGTGTTGTCCGCGCACTTCGGGTGCTGTCCCTATTCGAGCACATGTTAAGTGTGATATACAGCACTCTAAAGGATAGGTTTAGCACTTCGGTTTTTTTGTGTGTATGTGGGTGAATTCGGGATGAATTTGTGAATATCGGAGTTCACCTGAGTTACAAATGATGTCCATCTTCATTTGCAGGGCACGCCGGCAAGAAAACAAACGTCCAGTAAATCATTTAAAATGAAGGATGTTCTTGTTGCCGTCTACATACTGGTAGAAACATGTCTTGCAGCCGAGGATTCTCTTCGCTTTGAGCGGCTCATGGGTGTGGATGGAGTATTTAATCCTCAATATTTCAAAACAGTGGTTCGCACAGTAGGGACAAGTAATTCGTTTTGTGCTCAAAATTGCGCGATCAATGGATGTGTGGCTTTTGTCCATAACAAGGGAAGGAAGACTTGTTATTTCTACGATAGACCAATCGTTGCCAACAACCCAAGCAATGTGTTTGGTGAGATTAGTGTCGCTTTCATCGTGAAACATGATGGTGAGTACATGACCCAGCATAATCAACATTTAAGGCCCAGAAATAATGTACGCTTTGCATACTACCATAAAAGCGATTGAGGATGATCCTATTGGTTGTATTCATCTTTTGACCTTTCAAAACTTTTACCTCTTTGGTCTTTGAAATTATAAAGTTTTACCTTTTTCCTTAAATTACAAATTTTTCGGGCTTTTGATTTTAATTACCCTCTTTCGACCAGTACATTCCAAATTCTTTTCAAAAATCTTTCAAGTCGCTCCGGGGTCTTGCTCTCTAAATTTCTGCCAAGAACACGAGGAACACAGTGTCTGCATGTGATTGGGACCCTGACCGTAATATAATCCCCCTTCTTTCATATACTTTTTGCAGGCACTCTCCTCTTGTTCTTGCCATCCATTACATTTCTGCACCGCCAATATTATGTGGGTAAAATGACGAATATGTTTAAGCCAATTTTATTTCTTACTAAAGCATCTGATGACTAACAAAATGGCCTTTGGTCAACCTATATTATACATGTTACATAAACATTTCTCCCCTCAACCTGCCAGTGCTTCACTCTGACTTGGATTCTGTCATTCTAGTGTGCTAGGTTTGGTGTTGCTTACCATGGAACTCGTGTTACCTGGTCAGACACCCACTTACCTGTATTGGTTACACATAAAAACAAGCACTGTGCTTGGTGAGAATAGTACCGCTTTCAGCATGAAACATGACGGTGAGTACATCCCCAGCATGATCAACATTTAAGGCCCTTATGTACGTTTTGCATAAATCCAGACAATAATTGAACGTCATTTTGATAAAGGATCTCTCTTGATCTACCCAACGACAACTTGAATGTAACATATCGTTGTAAGCATTGCATATATAAACTTCTATTTCTTCTACTATACTCAACATATTCAACTAATGAATTAATATGAGTCAAGAATGAGTTACATACATCCAGAAAGAACCACGTATAACAACCTGGTAATTATAACGAAAGCGAATAAAAGGCTTAAGCCATTTACTCATTTTCATGACCATGTTGTATTGCATCGTCCATAGAGTACATTAGTGTATGGTGCACTCATCCCTGACTGAAATATTTTACGTTAAATAAATTATGAGATGGCTACATAAATGGCTTGATTTTTAGGTAAATTATCTCTTTAAGGGAAGGCCAAATTAATTCATATATATATAAAATGTTAAGTAATAATTTATCTTTTGTTTATTCTGATACTAAGAAATTTTAGACTAATTCATAATTATAAAACAGGAATAAATTACCAGCTAGATTATTGTTTTGGCTCTATATGTAAGTGAGCTCCATTATAATGTTGAATTAATTTCTTAATAACATGATATAATACAAATTATACTCCCATATATTACAATGAACCACAGCGCAGCCACACAGTTTCCAATGCAATGTTATATGCAGTCTGGTCCACTCAAACATTCAATTTGAAATAGGCCAAAGTATAAAGCTTATGTTGGTTAATTATTGTTGTTACATTCGTAAACTGTGATATTTGACTGGATTCAGGCAATTCAACTTTCAAAATTGTGTGTTATAAACCAGTAAAATAACACATCTGAGAATTGCTGAACTTTTCCAATCATTGTAACGGTGTTATGAAGATGAATGATTACACGATTGATTTGTGCCAGCTATTTTGAGGCTAGGTTACCGCATTTATTAAATCTTATTCTTTGAATAATCACTCCTGGGATTAAAACTTGACTGGGTACGAAGTAAAGTAGACAATGTTGCACATTTGCGTAATACGCATTATAGCCATCATATTTTAGCACACCATGAATACAACGCATGTTTTTTACAGTATTTCAGCGTATTCATGTGCATCACAGTCGTTGTGCATTGTGATATAAGCTGTAGTTCACGTACAAAGGAATAATTCTTAACATAAATTATAAATGTATCTACGACAGCTTATTTATTCATAACTAGCAGGGTTACCCGGCGTTGCCCAGGTTAATGTATGCTGTGGATATTTGTTGGGAATAGAGAATGCTCTTGCTTAAAGTGTTATACGTTTTCTCATAAATTGTATATTCAAATAGCATCACAAAACATGATTATTACAGTCATGGAATATAAGTAGTATATATCTAGTGGGTTGGACTAAGATCTCGAGGACACCTGGCTATCATATCTCGATGAAGATACAGATGTTTCAAAGAAATTTCCAGGTGCTCCTCTGTTCATGGTGCTATATATTGGCTAAATATTCTTAGTTTAAACGAAATGTTGCTGTGCACATATAGCAGATACATGTACACAGAGCGAGATTTTGAGTTGTTTATGTCAGTCGATGAGTCTGTTCTAAAACCCTTGTCAGATGTCAGTATTTGTAGGATCCTGAAAAGTCTTGTGCTACTAACTGCCTTTTCTTGTATATCAGAAGAAACTCTATTTGACTGCACACTGTGACCACTATTTTTGAACAGGCCTTCCATATCTCTTGACAAATTGTAACTTTTTTGTGGAAACTGTATTGAATGGAACAGACTAAATTTTGTTATTATATATATGCAATCCTCTGACGGTTCGATGTCTCTCAGTTTGCACGAATATATGTATCTCTTCAATAGAATGATAAATATACGTTTAATGCTTCTTCTAGTTATCTCTTTTTGCTAGCTCATTGTGTGAATGCCTTGATTGCCATTCCCACATAAATATTACTGTTAAGAAGATATAATTGTTCAAGTGACTTATGTGGGTCACCATATGTCGGGATTGTGAAATGTGAACGCCCAACTACTTAAAATGACATGGAGATGGCCTGGTGACTGTATATAACTTATATGTGGATATCGGCGAATAGCAATCTTATTAATGATAGTGCATATCCGCTCGCCATCCGTGACACAAACGACACCAAGTGTGATTTAATTCATGGTATATCATTAGAGAAAAACGTGTATGAATTTGGTGGAATTTGGTTTATTAAATCAATTGTTGATGCAACGCTGACTCGAACAACGCCATATTGCGAAGGTGATTATGTATTCGTTTGGTGGAAATCAGCCACCAAACTATTTCACCATATTTTTTTAATTTCCCCTCCCACCAACAGCGTCATTTTAGAAAATTTTAACCAGCACCATTATCTTCCTTGTAAAAAGTTACCCCTCTTAGAACGCCTTGGTGCCATCTCGATTGTACCGCGTGAAGTTATATATAGAACGCACACAGACAGACAAAAAGACAGACAGACAGCACGATTTTATTTCTTGTATCATTTGAGAAGAACGTGTCTGAATTTGATGGTAATTGGTACTAAAAATATTTTGTATCAGTTTTGGTGACCCTCACGTCCCTATTTCGGACTCAAGCTGCACACACTAAGACTCATTAGAGATTAGAGATGCATATATATGAAATTGGTGAAAATTGGCGAGTATACAAATTCGTATCAAATTTAAGGTCCCCATATCTCTCACCCATAGGGCACCAATTTGGTGTATCTAAACCACACGATAAGATTCCTCGTATCACGGAGGAGAATATGTATCAATCTGGTGGAAATCGGCACTAAACATATAGATATAATTTTTTGTGTCCCTCTCATCTCTATACACCACTGACTCGAATGGCCCCACTTGTGACATCCTTAAACCACACGATCACACTCCTGATATCATGGAGATGATTGTTTATAAGTTTGGTGATAATCGGCGACTAAACAATTTTTTATATCAAATTTGGTGCCAATCCCTCCCCTCTCCATCTCTCACCCAAACAGCACCACTATGGCGTCTTTAAATCACGATTAGATTCCTCGTATCATGGATAAGAAAGTGTATCAATCTGGTGGATATTGGCGTTAAAACAATTGTGCATCAATTTTGGTGCCCATGTCCCTTTCAATGCAACCCTGACTCGAATGAGGCCACATTTGACAGATAAAAGCCACACCATTAGACTCCTCATACCATGGGGATGATTTTGTATAAGTGTGGTGGCAATCGGCGACTTATTATCAAATTTAGTACCCACCCCATCCCAATCTCTCATCCAAAAACAACAATTTGGCGTTGTTAAATCGCACAATTAGATTCCTTGTATACATGAAGAAGAATATATATCAATTTGGTGGAAATCGGCGCTAAAATTAGTTTTATCAATTTTGGTGCCCCCCCTTCCGGGCACCCCTGACGCGAACGGCGCGACTTTTGCCATATTTAAACCACGCCATTAGATTCCTCATATTATGGGGATGATTATATATAAGTTTCGTGGCAATCGGCGACAAATATTTGTTCTGCCCCTCCCCCTTTTCTGCCCCTGACAACAACGGCGTCACTTTAGAAAATTCTAACCCCGACCATTATCTTTCTCGTAAAAAGCTACTCATAGTAGACCCCTTTGGCATCATCTAGATGGTCCTCTGTGAATTTATATAGAACACAGACTGACAGACAGACATTCGCAAATATAGATTTAGATGACGAGAAATTGTCATGTTTATATATAGAGTTATGTATCTTGTATCTGAGATGAGAATACTCACGTTGTATTTTATTCAACTTCATACAATCAATCTAATCAGTCCTGAGGGGTATATAAGCCATATACACATCATTTGGCGACAGTGTTATGGTAGCATGCAAAACTCGTCAAAACTCAAATATTAACAAAACTCGGATGTCATGCTATATTTGTGGTGGATCGTATCGACATAGATATGGAACCTGTCCTGCAAAAGGGAAGACGTGTGGATTTTGCGGATGGGAAAACCAGTTTGAACGGGTATGTAATAGAAAAAAGACTGCAGAGGCGGATAAAGGTCAAGAACGTCGAAAACAATCTACACAAAATTATATACATGCATCTGGAGTAGGTGGCTACGAAGATTCCGACTCCGATGAATATGTGCTTACCGCGAATCTGAATCTGAGGGAAGGCTCCGAAGGTGATATTAAGCCGCATACAACCATAACATTAGCTGATACATCTATCAAACTGTTGTTGGATTCTGGCGCATCTGTTAAAATTATGACATCAGAAACTTTCGAGTCTTTAAAAGAAACTCCAAAACTTGAACTTGTTCAGTCATCAGATCATAAAATCTTTGCGTACAATTCCAATGAACCATTGCATATTAAAGGAAATTTCACTAAACTTGTATCTGTGCAAGAGGTATCATGTGTCACAACATTATACATGCTTAATGGGAAAAGCGAGTCATTGCTATGTTTCAGAACATTAGTGTCAAAATTTGTGTCTTCTCCGTTTTGTGTATCATGTTACCAACAACGATTCATGCAAAGGTATTCTTCACCAATACAAACATCTGATTTCTGGAATTGGAAAACTGAAAGATTATGAGGTAAAATGGCACATCGATCCGAACATTCAATCGGTTGCACAGCCGCCACGTCGCATACATTTCCACATGAGGAAGAAGGTTGAGCGTGAGTTAGAAATACTTGAAAAATCAGACATCATCGAATGTGTTACAGATTGTGCAACACCGTGGGTGTTACCAATCGTAGTGGCTCCCAAACCAAATGATCCATATAAAATCAGACTTTGTGTGGACATGAGATGCGATAACAAGGCCATAATCCGAGAGCGTCATATATATCCAACTATCGATGATATATTATCACAAGTGAATGGATCAACAGTGTTTTCGAAGTTAGATCTGAACCGTGGTTTTAGTCAACTCCTCCTTCACCCAGATAGCCATCACATTAGGACTTTTGCCACACACACAGGCTTATACCGATATAAACGATTAAATTTTGGGAACAGCTCAGGTCCAGAGAAATTCAATCAGCTCATCAGGGACACACTTTCTGGCATTCCGAACGTACTAAACATAGCTGATGATATTTTAATTCACGATAAAACGGAGAGCGAACATGATGAGGTACTGAAGCAAGTACTTCAGTATCTCACCTTAAATCAGGACAAATGTGAATTCAAGAAGTCGGAGGTAAAATGTTTGGGAATGATTTTCTCATAGAAGGGAATAAGAATGGATGCAGAAAAAATCAAGTAAATCTCAAATATTCGAGAGCCGTAATCAGTTGCTGAATTATGTTACCTATCTTGGAATGGTAACATATGCTTCGCGGTATATACGAAACTTCGCTCGACTAAGTGAGCCGCTCAGATAGTTAACACATAAAAATACCGAATTTGTTTGGGAATCGCAACAAAATCGAGCATTCATGGCAATTCAGAAGTGCTTAACAGATGATAATTGTTTAGCGTACTTCATTGCTGAGGCCGAAACGGAGCTTATATTGGATGGATCACTGACTGGACTTGGCTCAATCTTGGTCCAGAAACATAAATCTAGACTGATGAAACCAATTGCGTATGCAAGTAAAATTCTGACCCCGGCTGAAAGGCGATACAGTCAAATATAAATTGAAGCTTTAGCGATTACATGGGGTCTTCAAAATTTTCGACTTTACATTCTCGGCAAGCATTGCACAGTGGTTACCGACCATCAGCCCGTGAGAACTATATTCAATAGTTCGAGATCATGAATGCAGTGTTCGCGCGGCGCTGTCAGAAGCCAAATTAGCCAATGGGTAACATTTTTCGCATTTGGCTAACAAAAAATTCATTTGGCTAAACGTTTGGCTAAACTTTTTTGTATACCCCGAATGGAGACGGAAAGTATGGTTTCAGAAGGATAATTACCGGCAGATTTCAATAGAATAGATATTCAACTCCTTACTATAATAAGCCATTGTTAGCGGCCGTCATGCTATGGTGTCAATAGTGTCAACGACATAGTTATTACAATTAGTTTAGCGGATTTATGTGATTATAATTATATAGAATGTTAGTTTCATGTTTGCGAATTTCGTTTCAGGTTTCATTCTGAGTATAACAAATAATGTTTAAAACAAATATTTTAGTCATTAATTGTGACCAGAAAACGATGATTTAATTTGGCCAATTTTATTTTTTTTAATTTGGACAAAAAACATTTGGCTAAAGTTTTTTTTCATTTGGCTAAAGTTTTTTTTGGTCCAGCGCGAACACTGCATGTATGTCACCTCGGGTGGAACGTTGGTGCTTGAAAGTTCAAGAGTGTGATTTCACGGTGGTGTATCGACCGGCTGACTTTGTCTCCAGATATTCCTCAGAAATCATATCTAATACTCTGCCAATCGCATCGACTTGGACGCAATGTGCGGAGGAATATATTGTGAAAATCTCAATGAAATCTGTACCTAAAGCAATGACTTTCGCCGAAATAAAAACTGCATCGAAGGAGGACCCTTTGCTTCAGGGGGTGATTAAACTTATTCATGGTAATTTATGGTCTGAGGTTAACAACCCCAAGAATGTCAATATATTTGATTTTCACAGGATCAGAAGTGGTGTTGACGATATCACTATTGTTGAAGAGTATGTACTTCTTCGTGGAACGCGACTCATGATTCCAGAAAAACGTCATTCAAAAGTTATCGTGATTGCGCATCAAGGACATCTTGGAATTGTTAAAACCAAACAATTTTATCCGAGAGAAAGTTTGGTTTCTGGCTATCAACAGAAAAGTGAAATCGGTAATTAAAAGCTGCAATATATATATATATATATATATATATATATATATATATATATATATATATATATATATATATATATATAAATATATATATATATTATCTGTACTAACAACACTCAATTGTGTTTGTTTATTTGTTTGCCCGCTTATAGGCGATCAAACAGCTGGACCATCACAGCTTGAACATTTGTATATAGGGGTAATTTGACTCAGTGAGCATTATTATGCATGTTTCTGGACCTCGACCGATCCGACTCAAAATTGGTATGTAGGCCTAGTTGATCCTGGAAACAATATAACAATACTTTTGTTTTTTTCTTCTGATGGAGTCGATCACAAAGAAATCCCAAAATAGCCTAGACGAAGTCGGGCACATCAGCTAGTTCGCTATATTTGACATTATTATTATGGGATATGGGATTATATGATATCATATATTCTGATATTCGGTCGAACATCGCGTGCAACAGGTGGTCCCGATTATATGCCAATAGCCATGGAATCGTGAACCCCGATTATATCCCAGCGCTGCGTTGGGAGCTCGAGGGTTGGATCGTCACAAAACGCAGCAGAATGTAAGACCACAATGTGTGAGAAGTTCATTGAAATTGTGTAAATGTGTGCGAAAACTCCTCAATTTGTTTTCAATCTTCTTGCAACGTGGTACCCCAGCTAGTAAATATATATAAAGAATACTGGTCTCCAATTTTGGTTTTCAGTGCTTAAATCGGGAGAGCTATATCATTGCTTTCCGGGAAAGAAAGAAGATTGGATCATTACGTTAACCCCACAAAGGCAATCGCATTATCTCTTCTGACATTCCTAGTTATGTTGTTTAGAATTGTTGTAATCAATGACTGTTTACATTGGTGTGAACCGTGTTACTCGGTTGTTGTATTTCCCCAGGTTCACATCCCACCTGAGGTTCGGGGTGAATCCTGATTCGTTGTGTGAATGGTGTGAATCCGTTCACCCTCATGCAGAGTACTTTTGCCCTACCCTTATCACAGCTAAATCAGAAGATTTGTTTCTTCTAACATATATTATAGCACAATCCGTTTGTTGCAACCGTTCCCTGATTTTTGGTAAAGCACACCAATTCCCAAGGCTGGCGAAGGAATAGTTCAGTGATAATCCTATTGTTGGGCACACGCAACTCATAACAGACAAATCGCACGGGAGCTTCAAAGTGGGACCAGTCCGTGTTGTTTCGGACATATCTATTCACATTCAATGGCGATCAGTTCATGTTAATCACGTTGTTGGGCGTGGTTAACCGGCTATTGTGTCCAATCGCGGCCAGCGCACGGATTGTGCGTCGTCGTCAAAACACGCTCAACGGCACATATCCAGTTGATTGCATTATGAGGGATCAATTGTGCTCCAATTCGGCCAGAGCACGCGAATAGTACTTTACCAGAATAAATCTCGTCTTCGACTCGATTGATTCTGGTAAACAACAATTCTTATGCTCTAACCCTTACACAAAAGCAATTTATTTATCTTCGTGTCTTGTTTGCAGTACTCAAGTCGGGAGATCAACTGTATCATTATATTGGGGAGCTAGTGGTTACCCTCCCTAATATATATAGGCAAATAAATATATATAAAAACTATCGTTTGAAAGAGTTCTCCATTGGGAAGATTAGTCGTTCTGATTTCCCCCAAATGCTCATTAGTGACGAATATATATTGCCTGGTTCAGTTAAAACAATTTATTTGTCGATGGAGCCCATACACATATCGCTGTCCCCCTCGCTGTATATGTATATATCTCTATATCTCTATATTGGTTTTCAGTACTTAAACAGGGAGAGCAACTGTATCACTACATTCCGGGAAAGAAAGAAGCTTGGATCATTACGTTAACTGCACAAAAAACATCGGCTTCTCTCTTCCAACAAGAGGCTAAGGATGACTGTGCGGGGAAGGGCGGAGAGCTGCTACCATTACACGGGACTTACGAATACGATCGATTTAACGCCCTTGATGCTGCATACCCAGGTGAATCCAGAGTACCTTTAAGATTGAGCAAGGGTCTTTTGTTATAATATTTTATTACACTCCTATGTGCGATTTCCGTTGAAAACGGCGCTAATTAACAATGGTAATGTCACTAGTGAATTATGTCATTTCTTGTGTCGTCATCGACGTTATGTCGCTAACTGATCTAGACTGAATTTTCGATGGTTGATCTTTCTCCACATCGGGACTTTCATGCATTAATTATGTGTGCTTTAATCGTATTTGGCGAACAAATTGATGTAGGAGTGTAATAAATAGAGTAATCAATTAGTTACGATAATCAATTGATTACTCTCTATATAGTTATGTTGTTATGCCAAAAACGGAATCATCCAGAAAAGAAGCTACATCTTAAACATAATGTATTCGTTGAAATTCTAACTTAGAAATGTTACCATTTGTGTGGTTTTGGCACATTTCTTTATAAATGTGTCATTCTGATTTTCAATACAAATATAATTTACACAACGACTCTACCTGTAATTCGAACTATTAAACCAATTATTGTACCAGATAACAATGACAGCTTCCGGTTTTTTTGTAATTTTCTTAAGGAGAGAACTTGAGCTGAACATAATTATTTACCGAATAATTTTTTCATTCAATTATATCGAATTGAAATTAAAAAAAAACAATACCTAGAAGTTTAACCCTTTCTTTACTAAATACTCATTGATCAGTATTTCCCTTAGGAAATGCTAAGACAATAAGACCAACAAACGGCGATATGATTATGACAAGTTATCGGCCAGTAGACTTCCCACACCACGGTTGCACTACAAATGGCGACGAGCTTGAGATTGATCATTCTTGAACTTAGTGATAGTGATTGGCATTGTAATGCTGGTCATATAATGACTTACTATGACTCATGGATTGAACAATCAAATGGATGCCTTTGGGAGTACTGTTCCCATGAAAATAATGAAAATATCAGCCGTAGGCGGTAACCAAGATCCTCAATATTTATGATGAAGTCAGCACAAGGGTAATCCGGTTGGAATCGCCGAGGGTTGAGTCTATGTGGGACAAGCTAAGAATTTATTGATTTTAATAGAACCCTTTGATGAAAATATATAAGACATATAAGACGTTGAACATCTCAATCATTTCTCAGATACCCAAACGCGTAGTTATTGTTACTGTACAACATATCAGCCCCAATAACTTAAAAGTTAAATTAAATAGATAAAGATGGCCATTTGAAATAATTATAATCGCACGGCTGTAGTAACACCATTCCTTCTCTTTATATCATTCTCTGATCGAATCAGATGCACCAGTTGTTTTTTTTGTATTTTGTTAGAATTTCAACATGATCATTAATATCTACAAACATGTCTTCTTCAACTTGGACTCTTGCCTTTCTCTATTTCATATACTCCACATATCTTTCTTTTTTCTGAGATACAATTCAATATTTTATCTTAAATGAATTTCTAAGCCTAATCTACGCGTGTGATCGGTTGCTTGATATTTATTATTTATGTTCGTTCCGTCCGAAGCGCGATAGTCCGCTTCCTAATTTTAGCACACCCGCTATCGCTCGGGAAATACAGAAATCTATTTTTAGCATCCACATTATTTCGGGGAGGAAATTTGAAAGTAATATCCGACTCGCTAGAAATGTTCAACAATTGTTGTCCGAATTTGTGTCTTTGTAATTGACGAATAGAGCATAATAAATTATATTAAGCAAATTATTTATGTTATTTGTGATGTTTTCCCCCATGTTTTGATGTGAGGATTTGCCATGTTCCTAACGCCGCTGATCACAACATCACCTCAATATTTTTGTCAGTTTCCTAAGTTCGCACTATACTAAATTTTCGAAACAAATCTTCAGTTTGTTTTCGGTATAAAACGTATTAAATTGTTCACCTGTTAACATGATCTGGTTGTGAATTGTTTGACATTCTGGTATCTGGGACAGCATGAATAGCGTACGATAAAATATAATAAAAATTGCATGGATTGTCGTTGACAATGACAAAATTATTTTAACTCACGTGATTATCTAATCCTACTCCATACTGGTGATTGTTTCATTTTGGTTGCTTGACATCGCTATTACCTATATTTTTCTGTACCCAACCGATAGCCCGCTTCCTAATTTTAGCAAACCCAATATCGCTTTGGAAATTCAGAAATCTATTTTAGCATGCACAGTATTAAGGGGATGTCATTTAAAAGTCTCACCACCTGCCTCACTTGAAACATGCAACAGTTTTGTAAAAAATGTCTTTGTGATCGACAACTAGAGCAGATTAAACTATCCTAAGAAAATGCTTTATATTATGTGTGATATTTTCCGATGTTGATGTGAGCATTTATCTGTCGACGCTGATCACATCGCTTCAATAGTGTTGTCAAATTCCCAAGTTCGCACTAAAGTTTTTGAAACGAATATTAAATTGTTCACATGATCTATGATATGGTTCTGAATCGTTTGACATTATGGGATCTGGGACGCATGCGATCAAATTACTCAGGTAACTGGCGGACCACGAGCAGGCCGATATAGAATGCTTATTGGCTCATCCTCAAATAACACAAACAAGCGCACGCTAATAACAACTCTATTGTGAAAATGAATCAGTTGTGACGTGTTATACCAGGCCACCACTATTGCCCGTACAGAGACGGCACCAATCGATATATTACGTATTGCTCCACCAATGTAGACCGCGGTCCAGAAAAGGCGGATTCGTCATTTCAGGTCCAGCCTCTCTAAATTGGGGTTTAGCTGGACCGTCCAATGATACGGGTTAAGGTTATAAAACGCCAACAAATATTGCAATTTACAAAACATGTATCCCTGCAAACTTAAGGTGTTAGCGCTTCTCTCTTATAAAGTTCCAATCAAAATATGCTCGTCGTAATTATCGATTTTCGCTGCCGATAGAACGCGGGCGTCCGTACAAGGCGACTATTGTGTTTGACTATAGAGAAACACGGTGGTTTCGAGGTTGGTGAGTACCACGCATTAAAAAATTGCAAACGCACAATAACATAATATACGAGGAACTGACACAAAACTTAGCAGTTTAACTTGACTGTTACGAGCATATGCTAGTTTATTTTTAAAACAAGTTGATACCTTATTTGTTCGGAAATACTTAGCGGTTTTCTATAACATTCTGCCCAAAGTTGCCAGTCGGGGGTACGTGGAATACACTTGTCCATACATCTTGGAGAATTCTTCGACTGACAACTTTGGTCAAAATGTTAGAGCAAACAAATCTGAATTTGGACATAAATGAGGTATCAGCTTCTGTATCTGCATATAGCTGTCAAAATGATATGTAATATGTCATATCTTAGTTCATTACATTTTTTCCTCGCTTCTGGTCGCTTTTTAGATCGGCTCGGCCATTTTAAATGCGTGGTACTCATAAACTCGAAAACAGGTGATTCCCCCACCGTGAGAAACACTACTGACAAACCATGGGTCTTTAATGACTAATAAATCATGGGTGTGGCTGGACTAGGTTTAAATCCGAGCTGACGAATGCGTCAATTAACCTGAGCTCGGGTTTAAAACACTGAATTATCCGTCAAACGGTGGTTTAAACCTAAATGTTTCCGTAAACCAGGTTTTAACCGGAGACGAAGAATCCGGACATTGTGTTTGAAAAGTGATTTAAGATGACTTACATGTAATTGACATTCCACGAATCATTTTCCAGGTCCATCTTTTAATGTTATTCTGTTCTTCTATTTACGCAGGGCTTCTTAGAACTATTAACTGTGAAGGTTACTGGGTCGGGGCTAACGAAATACAAGTGGGAAATGATTGGAGAAACATCGACGGGTCAGTCGCTTCCTTGATGTGGCATCAGCATGAACCAAACCAAGATGGCGATTGTGGCATTTTATTCCATTGCACTGATCTTGCAGATAAATCGTTCAAATTTGGAGACAACAATTGTGACGTGGCCTGGAGGCAAATTTGCTATTACAAGCTGTAAGTGCATTACATCGAAACATCGACGAGAAAGGAAATACAGGATACATGCTATTCACACCCCGCTCTTGCATGTAAAGGGATAACATTTACTTAACGCTTTATTTATTAAATACTCATTAACGAGTACAGTTCTCTTAGGAAATGTTCAGACAAAACCGTTTGCTGAATGTATTATGTAAACATTTCCCACCAATGAAAAGGATTCATTTCGCACTTGTATTATTATGTCATATGCATGTCGTCTGCTTGTATCTCCTTAGCATACCTCCATATTAATAATAGACCATCCAAGTGCACACTTTTGTAACTATCGGGATAATCCATTTTTCAGAGAAATGGTGAACACAACTCCCCAATAGTGCATGCACCAGAGTGTCTGTCGCCAAGGTTACCATAAGAACTCTCTAATAATGCATGCACCAGAGTGTCATTGTCAGCAATATAGGAGATGCTGCCTGGAGTGGCAACGCTATTTCTCTTGCAACCCAATGGGCTTAAAACAATATCTCTAAAAGCGGTATGTTCGTAATCATATCTGTTCTTGACTAAACAGGGAGGTTTCGCAAAATTTACGGATAGGGCCATGACTACGTTTAGGGCACCACGTCAGAAAATTGTTATGCGCACGTTTTAAATGTAGCCGTGATGTCACACTTGTCACGTGGTATATGGTATTAATTTCTCCCGTTTCTACCACAACTTCATTTAAAGACATATTATGGACTTGTTCGGGTGCGTGAAACTGATCAATTATTACTCAGGCGCTATGCCAACTACAGTACTAACGAAGCATGCAACCACTCCTTATTTACCCATACACCCCACCCATGACCACAAAGCCAGCAAATGTATACATGTACACCCATCAGTGTTCAGCCTCCCAAGGTTTACACATAGGTCACACACATGACCATACAGTCACTCCATATGTACATTTGCAACACAATATGACAATGTAATTGTGCCAATTATCCCACGGGCATGTTTGGACAAAATAAGTTATTCGTGTTGGATCTCGAACAGTGTGTGACACGGGTTATTGTTTCTGATGATACGATCCCACACCTGACCAGAATCACAGGAAGTATTTGTGCATCCCATAAAAAACGTTAACATAAGGTATGAGCTTCAGGTTGCTGCAGCTATGGCTTCGATGGTTAAAGTGATGGTCTATGCTGAGTTGATAACCAAATTGAGAAAATTATAAGATTATTAAAAGATCGATGGATTTCATGTTGAAGAAAAAATGAGATTGCAAGTTGGAGGACTCAATTTCATTTTATAGTACGTTACTACCCTTGTCAAAGTTCGGAAACTTTCGAGATATGTTTCGTTGATGAAATCCATAATCATATTTCAATTTTAACTGAGATGGATGTAAAAATAGATATTCCAAGTTAGACTCGATATTTATTTTGTATTCTCATACCACCGACGCAACGAACTCTTCGTTGATTTAGCACTACCCAAATTGGACATTTATCGAACAATGGTATCCATAAATATTATACTTTGCATAATACTAAGAAGATGAAAACGAGCGAAAGTCAGCATATAATGTACAAGACAACTCTTGTTACCTCTCCTCCTACATCGGAAAACCAGGAGAATACTAGGTTTGAATATTCTTCGATGGAAACATTGCAACATATTTCGGTTCTTTTTGATTAACCGTATGTGGTATCTACTGTATATTTGCTCTTCAGTTCGTAAAACATAAGTTACGCTATAAATGGAATAGATGAGCTAAAGTTTGATGCGACTTTTTCAAAATTCATAGAAAATATCTGCGAAATATGATGCGAAACAGTGACGAACTACTACGAAGATGAAAACTAGCAAACTTTAGTATATACTAGACACATCTTTTTACCTCTTCCCCATGTCGCGTGGCGTGGTATGCATAAAATACCAACTACCATTCGAGAAAACTGATAGTGTACAAGCATACATATCAAATACGCACATATCAGAAAAACAGGAAAATTCTTGGTTGCAATTTTCTTCGATGAAAACATTGCATCATATTTCGATTCGATTGAATTAACAGTTATTGATGACTACATCAAAGCATTCATTAAAAGAAATTATATCGAATGTAAAATTAACGTTCGACTTCATCAACCCCACATTACGACCATATGTGATATCTACTCCATATTTGGTCTACATGTCGTAAAAAAATAAGTTACGCTATAAATGTACCAGTTGAACTAAAGTTTGTTGCAGACAATTTCAAAATTTATAGGAAAGAACTCGATTCGTTCCAATGAAACTATGAAGTATGAACCCGTGCTAAAAGAAACGGACATTCTACACAAAACATGTACATGTATTTTACAAACTTTTAATGCCTTATGTGGACATAACAATTGACGAAATGTATTACTAAATGTAAATATGTTCACTGCAATAGAAATTATTGTTGATTGTAATTATGTTCATTGAATTATCAAATATTAATATGTTTATTATAACAAATGTTCATTTCATGTTATCTTTTTGAAACACAGCTGTTTAGCATATAAGTCAGGACATTTGAGCTTGCACCTTTTTTTTTTACCATGCTTAGAGAACACCAGAGTATTTCGACTCACAATACCTTGACTCATTATTTCGTGGGAGAACCCAGATTCAGAATCCGAAACAGATTACGGGGCGGGGCTAAATCGAGATTACGCGGATTCTAGGTCATATTTCTAAATCGCCCGTTGTCGCCGGTGCCAGGATTAATTTCCTCCTACCACCTAACTAACTGCCAAATCCGTACTCAATCGCGTCTTTTTTCCAAGTTAAAGTGAGTTTATTGATGAGGGTCAGAATTTCTAACAATTCTCCTGAATCAAATTCCGATGACGTTTTTCAGAACACACAAGGGGATGCAAATGGAATTCTGATAACCTGGGAGTTTGATGTTTGGTTCAAGGCGGGGGTGCATTTGGAAATGTGAGGGTGTAACCCCCCCCCATGGGGAACCCTCTAGACACGTCACTAGAATGTGTACGTTTGGGTATTTAATAAAATAAATTGACTGACATATTCATAGTCGAAATATTCGACTGTAGTTCTGGGATCCTAGAATAAGCTGTACATAATATGGTTGTGTGAGATGCAGCTCACATGCAATCACAAGACCACAACATTAGCTACATGTACTGATACATCAAAGTTTTATTTGCGAACTAATTCACAACATTTTGGCCAAAAAGTGCCTGTGTTTCGACACTACAGAGACTACTGTGCGAAACGACTGCATTTAACGAAATAAAACATTTTAAATATGGAATTGTTATAATACTTGATAGTACATACGTGTACGAATCTGATAATTCATATATGTCATATAGTTCTACTATTTCTGGAATAAGAAGGAACATAATTCTACTAGTAATTGCGAACAAAGCAGAATACATTATCTAGGTTCACGTGAATTCGGTCAATGATGACGTTATCCGCCGAATTCGGTCAATGATGACGTTATCCGCCGAATTTGAAATCGACATGCGTTGGGGTGGTATTTTATGGATGGAATTGTGAAATGAACCTGATGAAATTGACAATGAAACTGACAAGCTTCATGAAGTTCGCCATCAACCGAAGTGCTCCCCAGTGTTACTACAAATAACATTTTTATTTGGCTAATTTCATTAAAATTCTTCCCGTTTACACTCGATAGCAAAAATTTGTCTCCTTCTTTAAAATTCTTTGTTATGGATCGTTTATATTCTGGAATAATTTGTACCCAAGGGACGGTTTATTATATTTGACTGCGTGTGTTAAGCTCCGAGGTGGGAAATCTCGGTTTATTTGAAATGTTGTGATATCGATTACGTGTATCATAGTGGAATAGCGGGGTTAATATTTCGCCAATACACAATGCTGCATTACTGGTCTGAGAAGTATAGCGTGTGACATGGAAGCAAAAGGTGGAATAAAAACCTTACATCGGCTGAGACTGGCGCTTTTTTGTCGTACGTTCTAGAAGGGGACGAATAGCCCCACAACTGACTTTCAGGCGAAATCTCTAAGTGCCTTGATCTTAGGAATTGTTGTTGTCTACCTATATTCATGCACCATATTCTGGATTCAAAAAAAGATTGAGAAACCTCAAAACTGTGTCAGAACCAGCGTTACACAACGTGGAGTCAACGATTTGTGGCCACATGTTTAATAGGACACATGTTTAATGGTTGTCGTGTACGGAAAACTAATTGGAAATGTGACTGAAAATCAAATCCATATTGGCCGTGTACGGAAAAGTAATTGGAAATGTGATTGAAAAGTCAAAATAAATTGGCGGTGTGTGGAAGTAATTGGATATCATATTGAAATTGAACCGATATTATAACCAGATGGATGACGAAAATTAGTTGATTGTCCTATACGAGATGATAATAAGTCGAACACAGCACAGATATGGAAGTAATTGAACTGTCCAAAATAATAATTGTTTCGCGATGCAAGTGATATGGATCGAGTGTGCGAGTGTCAAATTAGAAAATATATTGACAGATAGCACAAGCTTGTGGTATTCAAGCCCCGTTTTAGTTTCAAAATAAGATGCTCACTTGTCAGTGTATACTAATTAGCTTATCATGATGTTATCGGTATGTTGTTTTTGAGGGCATTGTTCCTTCTCTGAAAAAGAGTACAACACATTGAATCATGAAGTCACGAATTAAGGTGACTCCAGCAAACAACAAGGGAAGATGAAGAATTCATGAACACTGATTTTAAATTTATTTAATGTTTGTGTATAAGATTTACTGATGACTATTGATCTTGAATTGAATGTATAACCATGTATGACATATTGTAGTCAATTGTGTAAATCCTGATGTCTTTTCAGTATTGTACATGTTGAACTTTTTAGAACTTAATTGATTTATGATGATGAGTGAAATACAATACATTAACTGTAATAGTCAACCTAATGGAAAATGTATGTTATGCAAAGCATTTTGCTAAGGAGTTGGAGTTGAATGAGTAGTTCACTATGGTAGTTGAGTACTGAAGGGGATTCTAGATAACTAACGTTGGATACGGGCATTTTCATATTTCCGTGTAACTATATCAACGAAACCGAATGATCACCGGCGGAGTTGTCAGTTTACTTAAGTAATTAAACTCGAAAAAAATGGGAGGTGTGTACCATAGTGGAATAGCGGGGTTAATATTTCGCCTGAAAGTCTTACAAAAGTAATGAATTGGGACCAGTTACAATCAAATCAATATGTGCGTGGAGGGGATCAGTGCAGACCAGGTGAATACACCGTGCTGCATTACTGGTCTAAGAAATATATAGCGCAGGTTTACGTCACGTCATGTGACATGGAAGCAAAAGGTGGAATAAAAACCTTACGTCGGCTGAGACCGGCCCTTTTTTGTCGTACGTTCTTGAAGGGACCGAATAGCCCCACAACTGACTTTCAGGCGAAATCTCTAACTGCCTTGATCTTAGAAATTGTTGTGGTATACCTATATTCATGCACCATATTCTGGATTCAATAACAGATTGTGAAACGTTTAAACTATGTCCAAACCAGCGTTGTAGTTTCAAAATAAGATGATCACTTGTCAGTGTATACTAATTAGCTTGTCATCATGTTATTGGTGTATTTTTTTTTAGGGCATTGTTCCCTCTCTGAAAAAGAGTACAACATATTGAATCACGAAGTCACGAATGAAAGTGACTCCAGCAAACAACAAGGGAAGTTGATGAAGAATTCATGAAAACTGATTTGAAATTTATTAATGTTTGTGTATAAGATTTATTGATGACTATTGATCTTGAATATAATGTATAACCATGTATGACATAGTGTAGTCAATTGTGTAAATCCTGATGTTTTTTCAGTATTTTACGTGTTGAACTTTTTAGAACTTAATTGATTTATGATGATGATTGAAATAGAACACCTTAACTGTAATAGTCAACCTAATGGAAAATTTGTGTTATGCAAAGCATTTTGCTAAGGAGTTGGAGTTGAATGAGTAGTTCACTATGGTAGTTGAGTACTGAAGGGGATTCTAGATAACTAACGTTGGATACGGGCATTTTTATATTTCCGTGTAACTATAACAACGAAACCGAATGATCACCGGTGGAGTTGTCAGTTTACTTAAGTAATTAAACTCGCAAAAATGGGAGGTGTGTACCATAGTGGAATAGCGGGGTTAATATTTCGCCTGAAAGTCTTAGAAGAGTAATTAATTGGGACCAGTTACAACCAAATCAATATCTGCTGATCAGTGCAGACCACGTGAATACACCGTGCTGCATTACTGGTCTAGGAAGTATATATCGTAGGTTTACGTCATGTCATGTGACATGGAAGCAAAAGGTGAAATAAAAACTTTACGTCGGCTAACTGACTTTTAGGTGAAATATCTAACTGCCTTGATCTTAGGAATTGTTGCGGAATACCTATATTCATGCACCATATTCTGGATTCATTAAAAGAATGTGAAACCTCTAAACTGTGTCAGAACCAGCGTTACACAACGTGGAGTCAACGATTTGCGACCTACTATAGGACATTACGGAATCAGAATCAAAATCTGTATGACGATCAAATAACTATTACGGTCTGTTCGTTTATCGATTCAGGTATGTTCGCTTACCGAACCACATTGCATGAAGTGTAATCCCTAATTTAAATCTGGATTCAGCAACGCTGTCGACGTCGAATGCAACACATTGGACTATGTACCTTTGTGCTACATGCACTGGTACAGTAACATTTCGTGAACGCTTCGAACTCCTCTGGTTTCCGGTTTATCTGGGGACACAATTTGCCTACCACACTTCCTTAGCAACCGAATTAATTCAATTTAATTCCCAAAATGATCACTCATGTATTCTTCTTGTGAAGATTATTGTTATTATATGTCATAATTGAATATTTTGATGTCATAAATATCTTGTCTTATCTACATATTGATTAACAGAAATAAATTGAATTGAATACAATAGACTTTTCAGTAACACTAGTTTTGACTGCGTCGGTCATTTCTGGGTGACCCAAAAAGATTTTTATAAAATTCTAAGGTGAAATTATTAATTAATTGTAACTCTTTTTTTTATTTCAAACCATTTATATAACATTTGTGTTTTTAAAGATGCCTCATCTTATTTCACACCATACAACTACCAGGGTATGCTATATATACACATAACAAATAATTATATCCCATCTGAGCTAATTATAGGAACACTGTGTGCAAACTGGGACGTGAGAAATTGTTCGCGACCTCAAACTGAATCGTAGTTAGGTAATATTTCCATTATAGAGTAATTGTGTCCATGGAGAGTGGACTGAAGCTGGAGTATAAAGTCGTGTCTGATTCCCCATTGGTTTATTATGTAAAAAATTACATGCAATTAAATGTTCATACTCGCATCGAATTAAACATATGAAATATGCGATATTGAAGACTAATTATTTATACTGAAAGAAAGTTCATAAGCTGTGTCTAGCTCCCGAAATGTCCACATGGAAATGGCTGCGCTTCAGGTCCGAAAACATGCTACTCTTTCTCGCTCTCTCTCTCCCTCTCCTCTCTCTCATGTCTTTTCAATGACGAATACCTATTCTTCTAATCTTAGATCTATCAAATTAAAATAATACCTTCTGCTGATGGAGGGGGCATAGCAATTGAAATTTCTATCCTATTTCAAAGAGGACCATCCAATATATCATCGATTATCACACCACTTTAAATTAGTCTTGTTGACTTACTCCATGTGATTTCTATCTATATATTAAATTTATATTTGTACCTAAGTTCACCCATTGGGAAATATGACGACAACTCAGAATGAAATTATCCCCGCAGCGTATGGCAGTTAGAGGCCCCGTGTAATATCATCGGTATCAAAACTATCTATAACTATCATAATTATAACTTGACTACCTTTTGTATTACATACCTTACTTTACAGCAGTTTGCTAATATACAATTAACTTGTCCACCATTTGCTAAAACACAATTAACTTCATTACCTTTTTATATATCTTAACAGCGCTGCTTGGTTTGTACACATGTGTCCCATGACCTACATATAGAACATATGTGACAAACCAATCAGCGCTGAGCAAAGCAGAGTTGAGAAACATAAAATCTCTACTGATTAAACAGTATGAGCACAACCTCTTTGAAAACATGAATGCTTCTACTTCACCGCATGCCATATTTTACAGAGACATAAAGCAGTCCATTAAAATGAGTCTCTATTTAGTTTATTTGCCATCTTATTTGTCTAACTACCTATTGAAAATCAGAATATCTAATCATAAATTACCAGTAGCATAAAAAAGATGGACAAAAGAAACCACATATTCCGCAGACAACTTAAGGTGTGTTTTATGTGAAAACAGTCCTTGCGACGAATATCACTTTATGATCCTATGTCAAAAGTTACAAGATTTACGCGAAATTCACATTCCCAAATATTGCTGGGAGAACCCTAACAGAAATATATTTCATTGTTTACTCTCAACTGACTATATTTGAGCCTTATTAAACAAGTAAGCATATTATAAAACTATCTTTAAAAAGGATACTACATTAATGTAAATTGCATCATGGATTGCAATATAATTGTTTGTGTATGTATTGTTATTGATATGACTTATATGTTATGTGTGCCTTGTGTATAGTATGTATATATGTTATTGCATGTTCCAACTTAACTGTTGGCTTTGCTATTAAACAATCAACAGCTAAAAAAAAACAATTTGCATTAGATAAGCTGTCCACTTGGTTTCGATCCCCATATGTTTATGACTAAATTTGCGAGAGATTAGACTATTTAAGCACACCAGTGTACATTGTGATATGTATGTAGACATTTGCGCATGCACAACCCGTGCATTTCGGACAAACAGTTGTACTTATACGATGACTGCATGATACCGAATAATGAACTGTTTTGTTTTATACCTTGAACATATGGTGGCTGACAAACTATAACGTCACAGATATACATCATGCATCAACTATTTAAAATATACGTAGTGTTATGAAATGTCCATCATGCCATTAATTCATATACAAACATGTTTTATAGTTAACAATATAGTGTATATAGTGTATACACCTAGAGTCTGTACATATATACATGATATATAAGAACAATATTATAAGGGTGTTATTACGGGTTTAACAACTATATCTCGCACAGCCCTGTGTGCTTCTGTGGAATTTCATACGAAAATAACTTTCATTTTTTTCTGTAGCTGCTCTTTGTATCAGTCTGAGTGCGCCTTCTTCGCTGATAAATTGCCTCGCGAAACCTTCAAATTCTCAACATAAACGGTTCCCTTTGAATGACTTATATCTCGTCCCAAAGTAATTAGAAATTGCTCGATATAATTCAGCAATATATTGTAGCATTGAAGTTTCGATAACTGAATTAAACACAAAAATATATTCACAAGGAAGGACTGCAAATCGCTTTAGTATATAAGAACTACGCAGTTTGGTAATCTATCGACTCCCCACTTATGGGCCTATTCCCCCATCCGTTCTCTATTGTTGATCTAATGTATGTACTGCCTTCCAGAGTAGAGAAGCTGACTAACACTTCACTAACATATATGTTATTAGAATACCAATTTTACACAGAACCATGCTCCGGCATTAGTTAAAACGAACAAAGAATCACACAAACTCCACTAAATGTTATAACTACCAAATCAATTATGACTCCTTGTGCAATATGTTTTGGAAGGCACCATTCAAGTCACAAAACCAAGCATGTAGTCATGCTCAGCTGTCGTCTTGTAAACAGTTTGTATTCTTAATCGTTTGTTTTGGGAGAGGGGCTTCAAAAGTTGAGAAAACTCAACCCTTTTGTAATATATGCATATACAATACGTTTCTCGTAAGTTATTACGGGTCTGGCCCATTTAATATATCTCCCGGAAGCTATGTTATGTCGGTGTGGTATTTTAGTTATGATCACGGGTAAGACCCGTCTTGCAGGTAAAAAGCCGAAACGAAACGTGACATGCTTACGCTTAGTATAATTATATGACACAGAGTTAGCGAACTGCAACTGATGATGATCGTATCGAAATATTTTGGCATATGTTCAACTCATTGGCAGTCAATTAAAAATATGTCCAAATTCAACGTTTGGCATAAAATAAAATAGACTTTTTTGGGGCTACGTTCAAAAACACTTTTCAAATCTTTCCACTTCAAAATTCATGTCATGAGAACGAGGAGCAATTTGTATTCGATAAATTGGGATCTTGGTCATTATTATATTGAGTTAGCTATATGCAACTGGTTATGATCGTATCGAAACATTTTGGCACATTTTAACTCATTGGGAGTCAAATAAAAAAATGTCTAAATTCTATGTCTGGCACAAAATAAAATCGTCGTTCTGTGGCTACGTTCAAAACACTTTTCAAAATTTCATTAAACAGCACCGGGATCCAGCTTCCACTTCAAAATTCATGTCATGAGAACGATGAGCAATTTGTCTGCTATAAATTGGGATCTTGGCCATTATTATACTGAGCCTCTTGTTTATTATGCCTAAAAACCATATTCCCATTTTCCGTGTTATTTATGTACAAACTTCATTATGTGGGGAAATTGTATATGGATAGGTTGTAAGCCGTTATTTCTTTTGACGTACCTTAACAAACGGAAAGGCTGTTTTGTCTGCCAACCAGTCCCCCAATCTTACTTTTAATTGTCATTCTGGAGGGTTATGTGTTATTTTCGCATATTTTTACATATATCGTCGGTGGGATTCAAAGAAGTCGTAAAACTGTTAAAATCGTATTTTGGCGCGAAATTTTGTATTGCAAATTCGTAATCTACGCGGTCGATTACACCCCTAAAATTATTATCCTTGTTCTAATCCAACCAGAAATGAGCTTTTAGGCCATGTGATGGAAATTCGTATCCTTGGTTGGACAAATATCTTACTTCAAAAATGTCGTATAAAGTATACGACATATTTGAAGTAAAACATATGACCATAACGTCAGTTACGTTGTTCTCAGAACGTCGTATATAGCCCTGGAGCTAATAGGGGTACCCTTGCACCCACCTGGGACTTAACTTCACCCCACTCATTTTGTTCCTTATTATGCCCCTTCAACTTTTGAGCAATGTTAACAAGAAAAAAAAATGGCCTTGTAGACTCCAGACAATATGGCGTCCATCATGGCCGCCGTTTTTCAGACCAGACCCTAAGTGAGTTTTATGCAAATTATAGCGTGAAAATCTAGTAAAATGTATATATTTTCGTGAAGCTAAGACACAATAATACCTTTTTGGGCCAAAATTGAAACTCACCATCCAAGATGGCCGCCAAAATGGCCGCCGAACTTGAAAATATGACATTTTTTCACAAATGTCTTCTAGATCAATTCATGCTGTTTGGAAATGGTTGGGTAATATGACTTTATTTTGTGTTTTATATATTACCTGATCATTGGAGCAATTACAATGGAATTATTGGGGTCCTAACCCCTTCCGATCCCTCAAACATTCGTTTTTACAGAATTCAGTATAAAACTTCACAAAAAATCACAATTGTGATTCTAGGCATATTTCAACAAAAATGAAAAGTACTTTGTAATGTAAGTGAGGCATATCATTACCTATGAATATTCCAACTCACTGAAACCAAAATTCTTACTTCGGCTCAAAATGGTTGCCAGTATGGCCGCCAAAATATGGAAAATGGTAAATATATTACCCCAGCGTGTCCTGCAATCGCTTACAAGTTTTGGTTGATGTATAAAATAGACTATTCTGCATTAAATACATTGAATACTAACATGTCTGATGCATCATGTTTAATTTTTACTGTTGTCACCACTGACATCACCAAAATATTGAACTTTTCACTCAAAAACTTGACATAAATATCGGCAAAAATAACTTTTTTAGGTTTGGACCATTTTTGTTTCCAGGTAAAATGTTACTATCTTTGGATTGAAAGGTGCTTATTGTTTTGGACTATCTTAAATACGTCATACATCGGTGTGTATTGACCAAATTGCTCAAGATGGCTTCCAAAATGGCAACCAAACATTATATCCCGAACATTATTCTCGGCGTTATCCGAAAAGGTAGCAAATTGTGACTCACTTGGTTATTATACGTGATAGTTAATTAACTGACAACTACATGTTCTATTCTGGTTGTCGCAGTTCAGTACGGGGCATGGTAAATTCATTTTAAAGTGTGTAAGTTTGCCGAGAACCTTTTTTTTTTTTTTTTGAATTTATTGAAAGGAAATGTGCAGAACTTTGAGACGGAACTGAGATGGTAAGCTGTGGCTATTCTGGTCCATTATGATAAAACAAAAAGTCAATGGATACAGTGTGGATGCCAAGATCGTAGCCAGGGAGTTACTCTATGATCATAGGTGAGGTGAATAGGTATACAGGGAGTTATTGTATGTCATGACTGATGTGAATAGGTATACAGTGAGTGACTATATGGTTATGAATGGGTTGTCAATGGTAAGATGCATAGGTATACAGGGAGAGGTCGTGAGGTGAATCGGTATGAATGGAGTGACTGTATGGTTGTATATATCCAGTACGGGTGCACACGGTGTATGGATATAGCTACATGGTCATCTATGTGCTGATTATGTATATATATTGAGTGACTGTAAGGTCATGAGTGGGATATACATGTGTTGTCTGTATGATCATGAATGGGGTGTGTGGATAAATAGCGAGTGATTTTATGATTACGGGTAATGTGTATAGGTATATATGGAATGACTACGGTCATGGTTGAATATGAATACCTGGAGTAAGCTGGGTGGACATTATCGTGTGGGTATATAGGGAGTATCTTTGTGGTAACGGGTGGGATGTATATTTATATATCTCGTGAATGTATTATCATTGGTGGGTGTATAGGGATATCTGTATTATCATAGATGGCGTGTATGATTATACAGTGACTTGCTGAATTGTCAAGTGTGAGATGTATATGCAAGTATGGATGGTATAAGTCGTCGTGTTTGCGGGTTTTTTTGTATATATGGAAGGGCTAAATGGCCATTGATGAGGTTTACATGTATACCTGGAGTGAATATATGGGCGGCACATGTATACCGAGTGGTTATATGACTACATGTGTCGAATAGGTATACAGGTAGTGACTGTATGGTTAATGGTGAGATGAGTACATGTAGGTATACAAGTAGTGACTGTATTATCATAAATGTAATGAATACCGTGGTGGTATGGTCATATGTAGGTTATACGGGTATATACACGTGTTGCTATATTGTCATGGGCGAGGGGTATGTGTATATAGCGAGTGGATATATTGCCATGAATGAGGTGCTTATGCATACATGGAGTGACTATACTGACATGGCTGGGGTGTATTAGTATATCTTGAGCGGCTATTCGGCTATGGTGTGACAAATAGGAATACATGGAGTGACATGGTCAATGTTGAGGTGAATATGTATACAAGGATTGACGATGACCATATATGAATGTTTTGAATATGTACACACGGGGTGACTATATGGCCATAGGTCAGGTGAAGGAGTATACCAGGTGCATGTGTGAGGGTATGTGTATGAAGCGAGTGGCTATATTGCCATTGGGGAGGTGCATATGTATACCCGACGTGACTTTGTGGTCATTGATGTGGTGTTGGTGTATGTATTGATTGTCTATTTGACCATGTGAGTGGATAATATGTATACAGGGGATGACCTTATGGCCAATGGTGAGATGGATGGGTATACAAGGAGTGACTATATGGTTATGGGTCATGTTTAGGAGTATACTCGGTGTGCCTGCATTGTGACCCGTGGCTGTATGGTCATCCGTGGTCATGGGTCAGGTGTACATGTATACAGTGGGTCACTATATTATGTATATGGTGTTTATGTATATATGGAATGACTGTGTGATAATGGGTGACTTTACACGCTTAACGTTTCCTCCATGTACATAAACACCATGAAGACGGAGAACTCTATGACATGACCTCTCTATTGACTAGCATATATATCCTTGAGTTATTGTGGAAAGCGATAGCCACACAAGATACACATGAACAACCCACCCATTACACCAGTCACTCCATTTGTATATAAACGCCACACAAATGACAACATAGTCACACACTGTATACACGTTCACCTGAGCATACAGTCGTACGTGGTTATACCACTACATACCACGCCTGAACACCAGGTATACACCTACAACCGACACATGACCATATAGTCATTCTATGTATACATATTCACCACCTTCACGATCATACAGTCACTCATTGCATATATATTCACCTCACCATGGACCATACAACCACTACATGTATACATATTCGCCATACCATGACCATGCCCATGAGTCAATCTATGTATACATATACACATCACCAATGGTGAGCCCTTCCAGATATACCAATACCCGCACATACGACCATAAGTTCCATACTTGCCATAATCATACACGCCATCCATGATCATACATCTTCTCCCTGTACACCCCCAATGATAACACATCCACAACATATATCAATATACGTCTCACCCGTTACCAACAGTCATATTGGACCAGAATACCCACATATCATGGTTCATCTCAGTTCCGTCTCAAAGTTCTGCCCATTCCCTTTCAATAATATGACCAGAATCACAAAAGAGGTTCTCCGCAAAATTCCATACTGCAAATTCAAAATGAATTTGTCATGCCCCACACGGAACTGAGACAAACATAACAGAACGTAGTTGTCAGTTAATTAACAAACACGTATAATAACCAAGTGAGTCACAATTTGCTACCTTTTGGTTGCCATTTTGGAAGCCATCTTGAGCAATTCAGTCTATAAACACCGTAGTGTGACACATTTAAGATAGACAAAAACAATAAATACCTTTGATACCAAAGATAGTTGCATTTTACCTGAAAAAATGGTCGAACCCTGAAAAGTTAGTTTTTGCCGATATTTATGTCAAGTTTGTGAGTGAAAAATTTAATATTTCTGGTGATGTCAGTGGTGACAACAGTAAAAATGATCCATGGTGCATCAGACATGTCAGTATTCAATGTATAGAATACAGAATAGCCAATTGTATACACCAACTACAACTTGTAAGCGATTGTAAGACACCCTGGGGCAATATTTACCATTTACATATATTTTGGCGGCCATTTTGAGTCAAGGTAAGAATTTTGGTTTCAGTGAGTTTAAAGAGTTTAAATATTCACAGGTAATGATATGCCTCACTTACTTTACAAAGTTCATTTCATTTTTTGTTGAAATATGACAAGAATCCCAATTGTGATTTTTTGGGAAATGTTATAAGTAGTAATGGGGGGCACTATGGCCCAGTACCCCCCAGTGGGGGGCACTATGGCCCAGTACCCCCCAGTGGGGGGCACTATGGCCCAGTATCGAATACTGGACCATAGATCGTCCAGTATTCGATACTGGGCCATAGTGCCCCCCCACTGGGGGGTACTGGGCCATAGTGCCCCCCACTGGGGGGGTACTGGGCCATAGTGCCCCCACTGGGGGGTACTGGGCCATAGTGCCCCCCACTGATGGGTACTGGGCCATAGTTCCCCCCTGAGGATAGATATTCCTGTCATTGATGTGATATTTCTGATCGGAAAAAATGAAAATGGACTTAGAATTTTTTTTTTTCAAAAGGAAAATCTCACTTTGGAAAATATCAATTAGCAATCAAGAGTTTTTCTTTTCGAATATTTGGTGGCCCTGAAAAGGGCCGTTTTATTTTTGTTATAGTTTAGAATCCGCCACATTGAACTTCTTTGTTCGCCAAAACTTCAATTGATTTGTCTCCTCGCCTCATCCATATTTCGCATTCACAATAATGCTCGTGGCAAACGTGTGGGATCCACACTAGAGTTATTGATGACTTGAATCTTGGTGTTGATTTGTAGCCGCCTTTGGTAGCATCAAACATGACGATAGGTCGCTGTATAACAGTCGCCGCTAATTCAACCATCAATCTTGATTCAGCCAAAAGTGGTGTGCGCCGTAAATCTTGTGCCGACGCACCAAGTTCGTCACTCTCTGCGTAGTACAGGTCAACTGCCGCATCTCTCAGAACCATCCATCCATCGGTCGTCCCGTAAACCGCAACGCTGAGTGCCCTCCAAAACAGAGATATTTCTTCGCCGCCGCACACTGCTTTACAGTATACCCCCTGTACCATTATCTCGTCAAGATCTGTTATGTTTACAGCAGTCATCTTTGAATGTAGAATAAGTCTGAAGATCCGTCTTGAACATATATTACGATTGTGCGGGCGGTAGAGAAAGCACATAATACTTTGACGTTAAAAATGACAAATGCTTCCTGACGTTGTGTTTCTTTACAGTGCATTATCTGTAGTTTTCACTATTTCGATATGTTATAGATTAAATTCATGATAGTATATGCAATTAATTAAGATGTTTTAACATATGAATTCATCTTCGTTCATAAACGATGACCAAGTAAAGTTATCGATTGTAATGATGAAGAAAAATGTTCAGTATGTTTTCTTGTGTTCAGTTTTATGTATAAAATATGTACATCTCCAAAAACAAAACTAGAAAAACATTCCATATTTTCCTAACGAGGTAACAAATATATCAATCATGTGCACCAAATAATAGATAATGATCTAACGAAATAAAAAACATTTGTTTGATCGCTATGCAATAATGATCAAGAAAAATATGAATGCTGATCCGTCTCTGAAAAAACACAATGCCAGGAAACATTTGTCAATTTTAACGTCAATGCGACATGTGATTTCATTGACGCCCGTGTCAAATGTATAAAAATATTTTCGAATTTGATCAACGTTACATTGCATTGCTATCAAAGATGGATCCGTTAACAGAATTTCTTCAGAGTGAGATATACAGTAATCCTGTTGTACAGAATACATATGCGGCACCACAGTCAACAGGCCAAGCTAATACGACAATGACTATAGGTGGAGATACACTCATTTTAAAAGCGATTTTAGATGAACTGAGATGTCTTCGCAGGGATATTGACGTGAAAACACAAGTAACGCATCAAGAAGTAAAAGTGAATCTTCGTTTCGTTGCAGAAGAGATAGATATACCAATCAGGGTTCATGATGTTCAGAGATCGAAAGAACAGAAACAGATCAAAAAAGTAAAAATATTATCGGCGAAAGAAAAAGAACCTAAAAGTATCATGAAGCCTTCTACTGAGACAAAAGTCAGATTTCGTCTTCCTTGTAAAGAATCTAAAGATACAGAGAAAAGTGATGAATTCGCAAAAGCTATTGGTTCTCATGGGAAAGATATGTCAAGATATAAGAAAAACACAAAACGATGTTAAAGTCAGATGATAATTTTAAAACGGCCCTTTTCAGGGCCACACACATTTCCCAAAAGGTTACTCTTTCATTGCTGAAAAAATCAAAAACACGATTGTTCAATTTATATTTTATTCAACAACAAATATTTGCAAGTATATTTTGTTTTAAATTATTCGTGGCGTGATTTTTTCAAAACAAAACATAGGGTACAAAGAACATTATTAGTTATTAAGCAATGCTAAAAGTTTTTCTTTTTGAAAAAATTGGTTGGTCCTGAAAAGGACCGTTTTTGTTTTTGGCCCTGAAAAGGGCCGTTTTGTATGGCATCAAAGTTCACGCCACGATTTTCTTTTGAGACTTTTGCTTTTGTTCCAACGCTGTTGTTTTTTGCATATTTGCATAACCAGTTTTGCACTGGCGGTTACTTCTTTTGCGTGTTCGCCCCGCATTATCTGGGGTGTTAGCCCTATCGTTCCTCTTAGTATAGACATCAACGGTTCGGGGGTTTCGGACATCTTTGAATGCAGAATAAAAATTGTTCACGGCCGTGTTTGAACATATATTACGATTGCGCGGGCGGTAGAGAAAGCACATGTCGCATTGACGTTAAAAATGACAAATGCTTCCTGACGTTGTGTTTCTTTACAGTGCATTATCTGTAGTTTTCACTATTTCGATATGTTATAGATTAAATTCATGATAGTATATGCAATTAATTAAGATGTTTTAACATATGAATTCATCTTCGTTCATAAACGATGACCAAGTAAAGTTATCGATTGTAATGATGAAGAAAAATGTTCAGTATGTTTTCTTGTGTTCAGTTTTATGTATAAAATATGTACATCTCCAAAAACAAAACTAGAAAAACATTCCATATTTTCCTAACGAGGTAACAAATATATCAATCATGTGTACCAAATAATAGATAATGATCTAACGAAATAAAAAACATTTGTTTGATCGCTATGCAATAATGATCAAGAAAAATATGAATGCTGATCCGTCTCTGAAAAAACACAACGCCAGGAAACATTTGTCAATTTTAACGTCAATGCGACATGTGATTTCTCTACCGCCCGTGTCAAATGTATAAAAATATTTTCACTTTTTCAGTGAACTTCATTCATTATGCCGTCTCTAAAGAAATTTTTCAAGAAGCTATGGAGGAAGAGAGATTCGTCAGAGGAGACGAAAATCAGAACCTATAGGAAATGGCAGGATTCTCCTGAACAAAAGGTGGTGCAGAAACAGATGTTAACAGATTTTCTGGCTCGGCAACGACCATCGGCTGAAGTATGTGATCAAGAACCAAGCAATCTTGATCTCGTGGAGATCTTGTCACAGATCTCGAAGAAAGATCTGTGCAATGCAGCAATTGACAGCTTCGCTCAGGCTGCTGCGGCGCACAGATCAAACCCTACTTGGTCTGTGACAATTAATCCCAACGGGATATATCCTGATTTGGCAGAATTTTTATGAATTCTGGAAAAGAAAAACGGCCCTTTTCAGGGCCACCCACATTCCCCAAAAAGGTTACTCTTTCATAGCTGAAAAAAACAAAACAAAACACGATTGTTCAATTCATAATTTATTCACAATATAATTTGCAAATGTTTGTATCGATTCATTTATCTGTTTTTGGAATGTAGAATTGTCTCAGCTTCTTTTTCTTGGAAGTTTTCTTGGAATTTTCAAAATCTGGATGCTTATCTTCAGATTTGTTCTGTGAATCATTCGTAGGATCAACAGGTCGGGGTTGTTTGAAAACATCTGATGTTGTAGACATCTCTTCAGTTTTGATAACTGCATTTTGTTCTTGTATTGTTACTGCTTGTAGACTTTTTTGTATAGTTTTCACATTTTTTTTGTCGTCGAAATCTGTTTTACATTGGAAGGACCAATGGGAGTCTTGTCCGCATTTGTAACAGTAACCATATGGTGGTTTCCAATTTTTATCAGCTTTGTTTTTCTCTTTTTTCTCTTGCCATTGCATTTTGTTACAAAATTTAAACAAATCAGTAGAGATCTGTCTCAATTCGACAAGATTATCTTGAATTTTTCTAGTCTGTAGTAGTGTAGATTCTTCTTTATGCAGCTCAATATAGCTCTCTTCAATAACTGCAGGCCTTGGTCTTTTTCTAACAATATCTTCTTCGCTGGCGGAGTCGTCTGAAACAGGTCTTTTGATTCTCTTAAACATTTTTGTCTTGAGTTTTTGTCAGCAAAAAATATTGCGACTGGCTTCTTCGGAGTTGAAGTGTAAAGTGTATAATTACACAATTTTAACACCTGCTTTTATAGCAGTCACGATGAAAAATGCTATAAAAGCAAGTGTAAAATTGTGTAATTATACACTTTACACTTCAACTCCGAAGAAGCCAGTCGCAATATTTTTTGCTGACAAAAACTCAAGACAAAAATGTTTAAGAGAATCAAAAGACCTGTTTCAGACGACTCCGCCAGCGAAGAAGATATTGTTAGAAAAAGACCAAGGCCTGCAGTTATTGAAGAGAGCGAAATGGAAACTGATGAGGCAGAAAGTGAAGAGAGCGATATGGAAACTGATGAGGCAGAAAGTGAAGAGAGCGATATGGAAACTGATGAGGCAGAAAGTGAAGAGCGCGATATGGAAACTGATGGAGGCGAAAGTGAAGAAAGTTCTAGTGATGGTCAGATTGGACGCGGTCGAAGACAGAATAGAGAAATTGGTGGGAAGAGAAAGAGAAGTCTGGCTAGAGAGCGTGTTGTGTTCAATCCAACAAAATATTTCAAATTGGAGCTGAACTCGGAGAAATTTTCCAGAAAATATAAATCAGCATCACGACAATTTGGTGTGAAATTCGAGAAATTTACAGATCCAATCGAAAACATTCCAGAGATATTTGAGAAGTTGACAGAAGAATTGAAACAGAAATGTTCAGCAAATGAGAAGACAAGAATCAGAGTTACGATAAATCATCCAGGACTTGATATGAACATTTTCATTCCATTCACAAAAGCCAGTGAATTGAATGGTGAGACACTCATGGATAATATTCAAAATGTGGTTCAATCAAATGCAGACTTTACAATTCATGACGGTGCACTCAATTTCGAAATCTTCGTTACAGATATTCCGGAAGGTGGTACACGACACTCACTACATTATGGACCATTTGCAGACAAGAACAAGCTTACAAAAGTGAAAAGAAGTATTGTCCGGATTGAAAATGCTGATGATGTTATGTGTATGGCAAGATCTATTGTCGTCGGAATGTGTAAGGCAGATAGTGATGGATCTGCGTGCTGGTCAAAGAAATGGAAAAGAATAAGACAATCAATATACACAGCACAAACAGATGCAGCAAAAAATCTACTCAACCGTGCTGGTATTCCACACGATACAGTTTGCAGTATCAATGAGTTCCACAAGATTCAAGAAATATTGTATCCAGAATATGTTGTGAAAATTCACAATGAATTTGCTGGCGCTGGATTTCTATTTGAACCTGCAGAAATGTGTTCGGAGAGCAAATGTGTACACATCTACTACAACAACAATCACTTCGACACCATAACATCAATCAAAGGATTTCTAGGCACCAGCTACTACTGCGAATTCTGTGACATTGGATTCAAAAGTCGTGGCGATCATCGATGCAGATTTGTTTGTGCATGCTGGTCATTGACACAGTGTAATTTCACAAATTTGGTGAAGTGTAGAACGTGTCGACGATCATTCAGAAGTAAATCTTGTTTCGACAACCATTTGAAGACGGAAGGAAAACAGAAAAGAAAAATATGTGATTTGGTTCAACTATGCAACATTTGTGATGAAGAATTTCTCATCAATAAATCAAACAGACATATATGTGCGGGGTTGAAGAAATGCAAACATTGCAAAGAAATCGTTGAAGCAGATCACAGGTGCTACATTCCAAAATATGAATCACCGGAAAAGAAACCTGCAAAGATTCCATATGTATTCTTTGACTTTGAATGCAGACAAGACACAGGTGTTCATATTCCAAACTTCTGTGTTGCACATACCGCTTGTGGAGATTGCATGTGCAAACCAATCGAAGAAAAATGTGAAACATGCGGACCGGATTCCAGAGAATTTGTATTCAAGGGTGACAACGTTTTAACAGACTTCACAAACTGGTTATTCCATCAAGATCACAAAGGATGTGTTGCAATAGCACATAATGCTCAGGGATACGATGCACAGTTTCTACTTCAAGCACTCATACAAAGTGGAATTCATAAACCAGAACTGATCATGAATGGAAACAAAATTCTCAGTTTAAAATGCAACAGCGTGAAAGTTATTGATTCTCTGAGTTTTCTGATGATGCCGCTTTCAAAATTTCCACAAACTTTTCAGCTGAATGAGATGGCAAAAGGACACTTTCCACATTGGGCGAATTCACCAAAGTTTCAAAATTACATTGGACCTTACTTGGCTTGTGATTACTACAAACCAGATATGATGAGCGTGGAAAATCGAGAGAAATTCTTTGAATGGTACAATGAGAAAATAGAAAATTATGCGATATTCAACTTCCAAGAAGAGATAGAGAAGTACTGCAAATCAGACGTGGATATTCTTCGCCGTGGATGTGGAAAATTCAGGAAATACATATTGGAAACAGAACAGATTGACCCGTTCATTGAGTCAATAACATTGGCACAAGTTTGCAATTTGGCATGGAGGAAGAATTCAATGCCAGAGAAAACAATTGGAATCATTCCAGATGGTGGATACCCATGTGCTAAAAACTATTCCATGAAAGCGATACGTTGGCTTCAACATATATCATTGTCACGTATGATAACAATCAAGCATGCTTTGAATGGAGGAGAAATCAAGATTGGTGGACACTACGTCGATGGATATGAGGAAGCCACAAGAACAGTTTTTGAGATGAATGGATGTCTGTTTCATGGATGTCCAAAATGTTACAACAACAGACAATACAAGAATCCCTATACGATGCTCACCATGGAAGAATTATATACAAGAACCCAACAGAAGAAAGATGAACTGGAAAGTCTTGGTTACAGAGTTGAATCAATTTGGGAGCATCAGATCGACGAAAGAATGAAATCGGATGTGAAATTCAAACAACAAATGGAATCTTTCTACAAACATCGAGACCCCATTTTGCCAAGAGAAGCATTGTTTGGTGGACGTACAAATGCCATCAAATTGTACGAGGAAATTGATCAAGATTCCACAAAAGAAATCAAGTTCATCGATGTGTGTTCGTTGTATCCATTTTGCAACAAATATAAATTCTACCCTGTTGGACATCCAGAAATTTTGAGCCAAGAGCAGATCGATCAAGAACACATTAGAGACTATGCGGGGCTTGTTAAATGTACAATTTTACCACCATCGAAATTGTATATTCCAGTTCTACCGATTCATTGTAACAAGAAAATGGTTTTTACTCTGTGCAACACTTGTGCCATCAATGAGAACGAGGCATGTAACCATTCAGAAGAAGATCGAGCTATAACCGGAGTGTGGACCACGCCAGAATTATTCAAAGCAATGGATGTTGGCTACAAAATACTTGATGTGTACCAAATTTGGCATTGGACAGATTGGACAGATGAAATATACAAATCCTATATCGATAAACATCTAAAGATCAAACAGGAATGTAGTGGTTATCCATTTGGTGTTGAGACAGAAGAACAGAAACAAAAGTTTGTACAGGATTATTATGCAGCTGAGGGTATAAAATTGGAGAACATCGAGAAGAATCCAGGAAAACGTCAAATATCTAAAATTATGATTAATTGTATATGGGGTAAGAATGCACAAAGAAATCTTATGTCAAAAACAGAGTATGTGGATAAACCATCACGTTATTTTGAATTGCTTACTAGTAACAATATAATTGTTCAAAATGTTACACTTCTTGATGGTGACAAATTCATTCTGGTAAATTATGTTGACATCTTAGATAATATTGAACCTCATCATTCAGCAAATGTTGTTGTTGCTTCTTTTGTTACAGCGTATGCAAGATTACAATTGTATAAAGTTTTAGAAAAACTTGGAGATAGAGTGCTGTATTTTGATACAGACAGCTGTATGTATGTCAGTGATCCATCAAAGAAGAACATCAAAACTATCGAAGGAAGATTGGGGAAATGGAGCGACGAACATCCAGATGCAAAGATTGTCAAATTTGTTGGACTTGGGCCAAAGAACTACGGATATGAATACATCAAAGATGGGAGAAGATACACCAAATGTAAGGTAAAAGGTATCACTCTTGATTACAGCACAAGTCAAAAAGTTAATTTTGAAACAATGGTACAATGTGTTAATGATCGTGAAAATTTCAAAACTGTTGTTGAGTATCCTTCCAGAATTAAAAGACAAAAGAACCATCAATTGATTAGTGAGTGTCAAACCAAAACTTTCAGATCGGTGTACACAAAACGAAAACTCGTCAATGGTATTCATACATATCCATACGGATGGAGATGTTGAGTCATTTCATGTCAAGATGTTGGCAGGAGTAGTACCTCCAGAAATTGCTGAGAAGATTTATGGATATTTGGTGGCACAGTCAACGCTTATTCCAGAGATAAAGAAGGAATTACAAGAAGTCTGGTTTGAAAGAGAAAAGAAAGCAATACTACGATGCTGTGATGTCGGCGAATGTTTACAGAGATTGGCCTATCTTGAGTCAAGTATATCTTCTCATTTCTCTCAAAAATATATTGAATCATTTATTAAATTCAAAACATTTTTTCTCATTGAAAAAATATCTGATTTTTGGACATTTGGTGGTGATCAACACCATTTAGATATAGATTTAGGAACTTTTGATGAACATGACTATATTCATTATACAAAGTATGAAGATCATTTACCTCTTGATGGGGGAACTTTTGAATCAGTTCCTAGGATCTATGGGTATTTGTTAACAAAAAAAATGTCAACATATGCAAAAATTAAAAACATTTTGGGGGATGATTTTTTTATTTACAGAACAAAGCACAGAAGAATAGAAGACTATGATGATTGGATTATTGAAATGTATGGAAATATTTACAGCTTTGGAGATTTCTCTTTAAGAACTAAATTCACACGTCGTTAAGTTCACTCTCTGATTAGACATCAAAGTGACAACATGGAAGAATCTTTACTTTTCCAACATCCGTGTAATTTCTTTATCAGCGGACCTAGTGGATCAGGTAAAACAGAATTTGTTAAAAAAGTTATTGAATTTAAACACGATTTATTCCAAACACCACCAAAGAAAATAGTTTGGTGTTACAAAGAATGGCAAGACACATACAATCGTATAAAAGAAATTGATAACGTTAAGTTTATCGATGGTATTCCAGACGATGATGAGGAAATTGTATCAGATAAATCATTTCCTCATCTTGTTGTTTTCGATGACATGATGGGGGAACAAGATGAAGACAAAATAATGCTTTGGTTTACTAGAAAAGGTCATCATCGAAATGCTTCAATAATTTACATTACTCAAAACATGTTCCAAAAATCAAAAAGTAGCAGAACTATAAGTTTGAATGCACACTACATGGTTTTATTTCAAAGCGTTCGAGATAAAAATCAAATAAAAGTTTTGGCTCATCAAATGCAAACCAATCATTTGAAACAAGCATACGAAGATGCAACTTCAATAAATCATGGATATATTTTAGTAGATTTTCATCCTAGAACAGAAAATTATTTGCGAATTAGAACTGATATTTTCCATAAATGGTTGACAGCTAATGACCGAGGTCCTGTCATATATTCAAAAGTATAAATTCAGTTGTTGTTATTTTTTTCATTTTAGAACCATGTCGTCCACCGAGATGTTTAGTCGTGATGAACTGTCACAAATTATAAATTTCTTCACTTTTGCAGCTGAATTATTTCTTGAAAATGATTGGAAATTACCATCACAGACAAAAAAGTTTTTTCAGAGAAATAAAAATGTTCTTAAAAAAATCTCTGATCGATCAACTGATATGGAAACAAAACGCAAATTAATTTTACAACGAGGTGGTAGTGGGTTTCTTGGAGGAGTTTTAATTAGAAGTCTTTTGAAAAATTCATTTGAACAAACTGGTAGACAATCTAAAAGTAAATCAAAGGTTTCTCCAAAACGTTCAAAGATTACTCGGAAGCAAACACAACAAAGGGGTAATCAAAAAGAATCTAAACGTAAAACAAAGCTTTCTCTAAATCATTCAAAGTTTACACCGATGCAAACTCAACAAAATCAACATTCTAAATTTACACCTATACCTTCTCAGCAGAACCCTCAACATCAACCGTTACAAAAAAAACCAGTTATTGATCTTGAATTTTCAAAATTTATGCCGTTGTCTGATGCATCGAAATCTGCATTCGAAGCTTTAGAATGGTTCAATCCGAAAAGATAAAAGATGAAACATATAATTTTTCTGCTCATTTTGAGACAACTACTTAGACTGTGAAGATGCCTTCAAAAACTAAGAGCCGGAAAGCACCGCTGATAAAAAAATATGGTGAGTTGATTGTTGCAATGAGTAAAGTTCCATCTGCATATAAAAAGAAAATGATCAACGATGCTCCGAAACAAGTGATGGATTGCATTTCAGAATGTTGTCAAAATCTTTTAAAAGGTAATGTAAAACTGAATGAAGCTCAGAACCGCAAGTTACATTCGAAGCGTAAACATATCAGATATCTTGCAGACAAGAACAAACCTTTGCAACAAAAGAAGAAAATTTTGAATCAAAAAGGTGGCTTTTTACCATTATTATTTCTTGCTCCATTGATTAGCAAAACATTAGGTGCAGTTGTTAAAAATATTTTGTAAAAACTAAATCTCAAATAAATATGAAGAAAATGGTTATTGTACCATTCAGAATGTTGGAAGATTTCAAACAATGGGAAATGTCAGAAATGAATAAACCTCAATTACCTCCTGATCCTGCAATTTCAAATGTTTCAGATTCTTACAAAGAATTGAAATCAGTTTATGATAAAAATATTTCTGAATCAGAAAAGTCACAGTTATTTGGAGAAAATTTGTACAAATTGAAAACTTCACAAAAATCTTTAAATTCAAAATTCAGATTACCTGAACAAAAGTTATCTGAAAACTTTGGGAAAATGAGTGACCATATATTGGAAAGTGTGCCATCTAAATTTCGTGGTAAAGCACAACAAATTTTATCATTGTTGTCAACTAATCCTAAACTTAGATGGGATGATCGTGGACAATTAATTTATGGAACAGAAACAGTTACTGGATCAAATATAATTGATTTGATAAACGATGTTGTTCGTCACCGAAAAGGTTTTAACCCAGTTGGTTATGAAACATTCCTACGTGGATTGGGGGAACTTAATATACCCCAAGATTATGTAGGTAACAGGGATCGATGGCTGTGGATGCAAAGACATTTAAAAGGTCACACTGGTGATGAGTTTCATACACCTCATGCAACTCCTATCAGTGGCAAGTCAAGAAAACGTTCAGTTGATATTTTAACACCAGAAACCAGAAAAACTATTTTGAAAGGATGGTCCTCACTTACATAAAATTTGACAAACTTCTAACTGAAATTTACTACAATCCAAAAGAAGTTGGTGGTTTCAGTGGAGCAAATCAACTTTTTAAAAATGCAAAAGAAACAAATAACAAAATTAAACTTTCAGATGTTAAAAAATGGTTACAATGGCAAAAAACATATACTTTGCACAAACCAATTGTTCGGAAATTTCGCAGACGTAAAACTATTGTTGCAGGAATTGATATTCAGTGGCAAGCTGATCTGGCAGATTTGCAAACTTTGCAAAAGCACAATGACAATTACAGATATTTACTTTGTGTTATTGATGTGTTCTCAAAATTTGCATGGGTTGAAAAAATTAAAGATAAAACTGGTAAAACTTTAGTTAAAACATTTCAGAAAATTCTAAAATCATCAAAACGAAAACCAGCTTCATTTCAATCTGACAAAGGTTCAGAATTCAAAAATAAATTATTTTTACAATTTTTGAAATCTAAGAAAATTCATTTTTTCACAACAGAGAATCCAGAGACAAAAGCAAGTATAGTTGAACGTTTTCAACGGACATTGAAAACAAAGATGTGGAAATATTTTACACATAATCAAACTTTGAAATACGTTGATGTTTTGCACGATTTTGTGAATTCTTACAACAAAAGTTTTCATAGAAGTATTAAGATGGCACCAGTTTTAGTAACTCGAGAAAATGAAATTGAAGTTTCCAGAAATCTTTATGGAAAGTTAAAAACGAAAAAAGATAAGATGTTGAAAGTTGGAGATTTTGTTAGAATAAATAAAACAAAGAGAACTTTTGATAAAGGATATCTTCCAAATTGGACAAAAGAAATTTTCAAAATTAGTAGAGTTTGTAAAAGTACACCATTAACTTACAAATTAGTAGATTTAGATGGTGAAAACATCGCAGGATCATTTTATGGTAAAGAAATTCAACATATAAAAGATAATAAAGTTTACGAAATTGAATCAGTTGTTGGTAAACGTTCAAGAAAAGTTGCTGGTAAATCAGTTAGAGAAATTAAAGTTCATTGGGCTGGTTATCCTAAAAAATTTGACAGTTGGATACCTGCCACAAATTTGGTATAAAACTTTTAACATGTCTCAAAATGGTTCAGTTGGTCTCGATGCTCCATCACAATTTCAAATCTGTGGAGAAAAAATTGCAAAAAATCAAGTAACATATTTTACACAAATTATTATAATTGTTGGTATAATCGCTACAGCAATTGTTCATTTAAGTTTACAAAGTGAAAATAACGAACTGTGGTTAATTTTACTCAGTAGTTCTTTGGGGTACATTTTACCAACACCGCGTTTGAAATATTTGAAAAATCAGTCGGCAGAAATTTTGAAAGTATGAATCCTTTCTACATTACAATTCCGAGCGACAGTTCGATGGTAATGTATCCAAACAATACTCAATGTTGTTTTACTGTACAATTACCAAAACCAGTTCAAATTGATAAAGAAAAATGGGAAGTTGCATTAGCCGAACTGATAACACCTTCAGAAACATACAATGTTACAGGGGATTCGTGTAAATTCAATTTGATTACAACTGATGCAATATTACTGTCTGTTCTTCAAAATCGTTTTGAAGAAAAGATATTTAAGAGACCTGATGGCGTTCATGCACTTGAAATACAGATACAAAATGGTTTGTATACCTCTGCGACAGATTTAGTTGATACAATGCAAGATGTAATTGATAAAACACTTGGAGAAGCAATGCAAAACGAATACGGATTTCACATCGGGTACTCAAAAGGTACAAAACGTGTGAAAATTATTCGCAAGAGTTTAAGTAACACAAAACTAGGAATTGAATTACCACAATGTCTTTTGCACAAGTTGGGTTACAAAACTGAAAACGCTTCTGAAGATTTTTATTCAAATAATAGATTTCCGTTTGGTGTAGATTTGAATGTTGGTCATAATCTAATGTTTGTTTATTCTGATATTGCCGATTACACATTTGTTGGAAATGTTGAAGTACAAATTTTACGAGTTGTTTCTTTCAGAAGTAAAAGAGATATCGACGGATTACATGTAAAACATGAATTTTTAAATTTACATTATGTTCCAGTTTCAAAGTCATACTTTGACAAAATTAGTGTAAATATAAGTGGCGACACAGGAAAATCAATTCAGTTTATCGGTGGTAAGTCTTTGGTGAAGCTACATTTCAGAAAACGAGAGGAGTTCTAAAAACAATGTTCCCCGTGTATAGAGGCGTACCACGGCAATATGGTAATGGTATTGGTTCAATTTTCAAATCAGTTATGAGATCTGCTATACCATTTCTAAAACCGCTTGGTCGGACAGCTTTACAACTTGCGAAAAAACACACTTTTGGTGTTGCAGATGAAATTATTAATCAAGGTAAAAGTCCGAAAGAAGCGTTGATGTCTGAAGGTAAAAAAGCTTTAAAATCTTTTGGCACACAAGCTAAAAATCAAATTTTGAACTCGAGAAAAAAACCTAGAAAAAGAGTAGCGACTTCAAAAATGAATCATTCAGCTGTCAAACGCCGAAAAAGTCAGTCGAAAAATCATCCTAGCAGTCGAGCTCTTGATATTTTTGATTAATCATGGCACAAATGGTAAATGGATCATGCGAATGCAATAAATCGGAACTTGATATAACACATGTTCCACCAACGGTGGCTACAATGTCAGAATCGCAGTGGATCGAAAATCATCCTATTGCACCGCTGAATAATTCTGCTCCGATAGAGTTTGTCATACCATCTCAAACCGAAAAGTGGACAGATATTAATCAATCTTATCTTTATGTGAAATTCAAAATTACAAAAAAAGATGGAACTAATTTGGTAGCTGCTACGGAATTAGCACCTGTTAACAATTTCTTTCATAGCATGTTCAGCAGTATCGATGTTTACTTGAACAACAAATTGATAACTTCGAATTCTGACACTTACCCATACCGAGCATATTTCGAAAATCTGTTGGGATACTCTCAAGAATATAAAGATAATCAATTAGCAAATTTAGAAATGTGGTATGGCGATACAGCAGAACAATTTGAAGAGAGCACCAAAGGTGGTGCTAATGCTGGATTAACTTCTAGAGAAAGTTTGATCACTGGTAGTAAATTTGTTGAACTATGCGGACGCTTACACACCGATCTGTTTCTTCAAGAAAAATATTTACCAAATGGAATTGAAATTCGTATCAGATTAAACAGATCACCATCAAAATTTTGCCTCATTGGCTCCGAGGATGGACAAATTGTTTTCGAATCAGCAGTGTTCCATGTCAGAACAGTTAGTCTCTTTCCAGCGGTCTCAAATAAATTAAATCAAGAAATTGCCCAGTCAAAAATGAAACTACCTATCAGACGAGTAGAAATAAAAACTTTCACAATTAGTACTGGACTTAGATCAAAAATTGAAGACCACTTATTTCAAGGACAATTACCAAAGAGACTTTTTATTGCGTTGGTCGAAAATAAAGATATGAATGGAGATTTGGGTACCAATCCATTCCACTTCAAACATTTCAGTTTGAATAAATTGGAAGTTAGTCAAGACGGTCATACAATACATAACCGTCCATTTGAACCAAACTTCGCAACAAAACAATGTCTCAGATCATATTTATCTTTGTATCAATCTTTAGGAATGTTTGGTGTTAACAAATCAATTGGCATTAATTTAAAAGAATATATGAATGGATATTGTTTGTGGGGTTTCGACTTGACACCGGACCAAGGAAGTGACGAGGGACATCTACATCCTATAAAGACAGGGAACCTGCGTTTGGAGCTTCAGTTCTTGACAGCTCTCACTACAGCCGTCAACGTTTTGGTGTATGCTGAATTCGACAGTGAAATAGAGATCACAGCTTTGAGAGAAGTGCTTACTGACTATTAGGATGGAGCTCACAACACAGCTATGGAACTACTATGAAGAATACCAACGTTCACAAAACTTTGCTCCGAGATGGAGCCTGATCTTGGACACACTCAACAACTCTATGATTGAAGAACTACAAGAACTTATTCGCAAGGAAGTGTCAGCAAACTGTGAAGGATGTAAAATAGAACATCCTAGTCAACGTGAACATGTTCTGTGTTTGTTCTCTACAACTGATGATTGGACAAACCAGTTTATCGACTTAGCGCTGATTAAAATTGACATATACAATGTTATGGAAAGATGGTTCCCGAAGCTGATGTGGTTAAACCCACACATCAAGGAGAAGTTCGAAGCATTCATCATGTATTATCATCTGAGAAACAATTTGGAGCTCAACCGCAAAAAATTCGACGCAGAGTGGACTCTGATGTGGTCACAGCGAGTCAAAGAGAATTACAACGATGCAGACAGCTGAACTTCAATATATTCTGGACAATTCCTGGTTGTGTAAACTTAACACACATGTTTGTGCTAGAGATCTGTTACCAGAGAAGAAACCACAGCATATTCAAGCATATATTGTGAACACGCACTCATCGGATCAGCCAGGAGAACACTGGACATTGATGTTATTCAAGGGAAGATCAGCTGTATACTTCGACTCATTTGGACTACCACCACCGAGACGATATATGTTACCATTCATAAAAAGGAACTCATCAGCATGGACTATGAATAAAACACGATATCAACATCGTGCGACAAATGTGTGTGGATTATATTGTATATTCGCACTCCACCACATGATGAAAGGAAAGAGGATGAAAATATTATTCAATTCTCGGGATTTCTTCAAGAATGACAGAACAATAGTTCGATGGTTTGGAAAGCACTATGGTCGATTATACAGAAAAGCAAATTTGCTGTTGAATTAAACTTCACCAGGACATCGACGGCTGATATACATACAACGCAAAGAAGACGACGACCAGATAACAACGAATGTGTCAACAACTCCACAAAATAGACTCTTTTGTTATTGATTCAGCGTAGGATGTTGTAGGATGTTGTAGGATGTTCAATTAAGTTTCTTCAAATCTGAGACCTTGTTTTGTACATAAATTATTGTTCTTTGTTAATATTATTGATGTATAATAATATATTATTGTTCATTGTTCTTGTTCTTGTTTTTGAAAAATAAATGATAAATTTCAACAAAATCGTTTTCACTGTAGGATCCCCACCAATTGATTCTGTTCGTGTCGATGTGTCATCTCTGGTCAGAATTATACAAACTTTAAAATTAGTAATGAAAAAATGTCTAAGTCCATTTTCATTTTTTCCGATCAGAAATATCACATCAATGACAGGAATATCTATCCTCAGGGGGGGGGGAACTATGGCCCAGTACCCATCAGTGGGGGGCACTATGGCCCAGTACCCCCCAGTGGGGGCACTATGGCCCAGTACCCCCCAGTGGGGGGCACTATGGCCCAGTACCCCCCAGTGGGGGGCACTATGGCCCAGTATCGAATACTGGACCATAGATCGTCCAGTATTCGATACTGGGCCATAGTGCCCCCCACTGGGGGGCACTATGGCCCAGTATCGAATACTGGACGATCTATGGTCCAGTATTCGATACTGGGCCATAGTGCCCCCCACTGGGGGGTACTGGGCCATAGTGCCCCCCACTGGGGGGTACTGGGCCATAGTGCCCCCCACTGGGGGGTACTGGGCCATAGTGCCCCCCACTGGGGGGTACTGGGCCATAGTGCCCCCCATTACTACTGTTATACCGCATTCTGTAAAATCGAATTTTTGAGGGATCGGAAGGGGCTAGGACCCCAATAATTCCATATTTAATTGCCCCAATCATCAGTTAATATACAAAATACAAAATAAAGTCATATTACAATACCAGTTCCAATCAGCATTAATTGATCTAGAAGACATTTGTGAAAACAATGGCTTTTTTTTAAACTTCCGGCGGTCATCTTGGATTGTGAGTTTCAATTTTTGGCCCAGAAAAGTGTCATTATGTCATATCATCACGGAAATATATACATTTGTATACATTTTACTAGATTTTCCAGCTATAATTTGCATAAAACTGACTTAGGGTCTGGTCTGAAAAATGGCGGTCATGATGGACGTCATCTTACCTGTAGTCTACACGGCCACTTTTTTTTCTTGCTAACATTGCTTAGAAGTTGAAGGACATAATACGGAACAAAATGATTGGGGTGAAGTTAAGTCCCAGGGGGTGCAAGGGTACCCATATTAGCTCCCGGAATAATACTATATAGCATGATATTATAGCAACCACCCCAGTGGGTGTTTATACCTAAATGCATGTGAATTATGACGTCATATAATTTTTCTATATTTCTATACCAAGAGTGAAAATAGCGTGTATGCTTTTTCGTAAATTTCACACGTGACTTCCGGGAGGTTACTGCGCAGAATCCAGCAGAACTGATCGAAGAATTACGTTTTCTTCACTTCAACTTCAACACAATCGACTGTTAGTAACGGTGTTCTGAGTTAGGAGAGCAGCGTGCTCCGAAGACAACCGATACGGAGGAATTTACATACAAGTACAACAACAACAACGATTGCCGATGATCACTTTTTAATTGTCCTCACTGAGTCATTCAGAGACTCAATCAAATAATAGATTAATCGAGGATTAATCACAGCCTTTCTAGTCTGATAACATGGCATTCGGTAAAATATTACCGTGGCACAGTTTGTGATTAGCCATCTCGATTGTAAACAAATCTTCTACTCGAAATTTGTAAATTAAAAAAACAAATCAAATGTGCGATAATCAATATCATCCATGACCCAACCCGGACACACATACCAAATCGCATTCACATCCATTGAGAAACAACGAAGAAGTGCGACATTACCGGTACACTTTTATTTAGAGCCGGCATCGGCGTCGACAAACACTTTATATACACCGATTTCTCCACTACAAGGTCAAGGCCCCACATGGCACGAAATTGAAAAATCAACGAGTGATTGATCTGTGTTTCATGTAATTTGCAACAATGAATATTGTTTTGAGGATTTTATGGATTATTGTGTACCACAGATACACGAAGACTAGGCAATTCAATGTTAAGTGTATTCAATTTCATGACATCATGTGTAAACTGTGTTTGTGACATGATTATTGCACTTTCACTTTCGACAGGAGCTCGGAGGCATTGTTGAATTTGTTCTCTAATCATCAAAGGTTGCACAGGTATTTGCTTATCATTAATTTAATCATTTGATTTAGGACTGAAAAAGAATTGTTTCTGTTTTCAAATTGAAAAGATCAATCGTACTGCCCTGCTGGACAAAACAAGTGTCCATTGGCACCGCGGTGTGTTTGGCGTTCGGCAGCGGTTTCAGAGTTTGTAACTGCAGTTGAGCACCGCGGCCGAGCGGCAAGTACACCATGGCCGACCGTCAAGTACACATGTACACCATGGCCGAAAAGCAACTACAATGGGGCCGAATGGCATGTACACCGTGGTTAGATTTCTGGTTTATATTGTCTTTTTTCAGTTTAATGAATGCACACAGCGGCAACTACACCATGGTCGAATGGCAAATACACCACGGCCCAATTGTAGTTAGCTGGTGGAGCCGCTGTGTATTGCATTTCGGCCGCAGTGGCAATGCTAAGCGCACCGTGGTTAAGTGGACACTTGTTTTGCCCAGCAGGGTAGTACATGTGTATTCAGTTCAAATTCATACAGATATCTTTCAGACTTTCATGTTTACAAAATGTAGGCGCGCATAGTCCCGCTCGCTGGGTTTTGGCCAGCCGCGCGGTTTCTATCAAGATAAAATAAACAGCGGAAATACATTCATAAATGTTGCGTAAATTGAATTAGTTTACTCACGATGGATGTCCATTGAAACTCTTTGATGGTTTAACACTGCTTAATCCACTATCCATAAGCACAAGTGAATGTTACACACTGTGTTTTCATATTGTACATGCTCCTATATTAATTGTAATTCATAATTATTAATAAGGAATTAATTTAATACTCCGATTCAATGCTGACGAAATAAATACGGAAACATCTCCCGGCCACGTGGTCTCGCTTTGATTTTCGAGGAATTTATGTGACATCATAAGCCATACATAGAAATCGTTCAAATGTATTTTTAGCTTCGAATCATTCAGTCTCAGACAGATAGTGCATTTGACACTTCACATTGTGTGACGTCAAAAAACTTAAACTGCCAATAATCGTGGCACGAGGGATCACCTTTTGATGAATGCCGATAATGAATGTTGGTTTTGGAGAATTCATTTTATATTTTGCTACAACATTCAAGCTGTTTCTTTATACTTGTACGCTCTCCATATTTGGCCTAGGCGCGCAATTGATCGCTCACTGGTTTTCAATTTTAGCTGCGCGATGGTGCGCAAGAGCGATCGCGCGCCTCAAAAATTAAAGTCTGATCTTTCTGTTGATTCCAACGTTAACACTATTACTTAATATTTTTACCACTTTAGAGGGCGTTCTTTATTAGATGAACATTATTTTACCCACACGTCATGATTCCATGATTTTAAGGTGAAGTTGAACAGAAGCGAGCGCTAAGCTTTGTTTTCATTAACGCATGCTCACACCAGGACGGTGTGGTAATAATAGTAATAGCATGATTTTGTCGGGCACCTTGGTTTCTTTACAGCCCTCCAGGAATGATTAACTCCGTCTCGGGTCTATAAATAGGCCCTCGGGCTGTTAATCATTCCTGTCGGGTCCAGGTGCTACCACGGCCGAGTACTAGTAGCAACCACCCCAGTGGGTGTTTATACCTAAATGCATGTGAATCATGACGTCATATAATTTTTATATAATTTTTATATATTTCTATATACCATGAGAGAAATTACCGTGTACGTTTATTTGTGAATTTAACACGTGACTTCCGGGTGGTGACTGCGCAGAATCCAGCAGAAACTACAGGGTGCTCCAATATAACGGAGGAATATGCAGACAACAACAACAACTGATCAAATTCATTCCCAGATTCTAGAATGTACCCGACTTTCAAGTTTAGCCTATTCAGTTCTTTCTGAGGATTAATTACAGCCTTTTCATCTGATAAAAATCATTGGTATATCATTAGCATAATAATTAATTACCCCCCGTCAAGCGACCGTCCTGTCAGTGTCATCCGGCTTACGGCAGTTACTTGATCGGAAATTACTTCCGTATATCCCATAGACCGATAAGGCCTTCACCTTCGCTTCATGGCAAACAATTTTCACAAATGTACGAGTGTACGTAGATTAATTAATCGCTTGATTTCGTGACAATCGACAGTTACTGCGTTAGGCTTCACTGTAAACTGTTACAGACAACAATGATCAAGATTCCAGAATCATTCAATCAACCAAAAAGTTCGAAGTTCAAAGAAAGATAAAAAAAATGAAAGAACGAATTCTGTGTTACGTGTATTGTAAATTGTGATACTAAAATTGTAGTATGTTTCCTAGTTACATCTTCAACTTAAGTTCAAGGAATTGATATCTGATGAGGATTCTTGTGGAGTTGTGAACACAACAGCACAATGCGTGCTCCTGGAGGTATTTTTCTCCAAATCCAAGATTTTTTTAAAGGTAGGTCTGTTTGCTTTAAATTAAAAATTAAATTTTGATTATTATTTCATTTAATCATTTTTGATCATTTGACAATTTGTCGTGGTCATTCGTTGGTCATCAGTGTCACAGTCAGTGTGTTTGTCGTCATTCGTGTTTGGTTGTCGTCTGTCGTTTTTCGTCCTTGGTAGTTTGTCGTCGTGTTTATTGTTGGTTACACATAATTTTGAAACCTGCAGGCCTGGGTCGATGTGTTTGTCATCAAGACATTTTTCGTCATCGATCATTCGACATCGTGTTCATCTTTGGTTGTTTGTTTTTCGTCATCAGTAATTTTTCGTCATCGATTGTTCGACATCGTGTTAGTCGTTGGCCATTTGTTTTTCGTCATCAGTCATTTTTTGTCATCAGTCGGTATTTTTCTTCGTTGTTGTTTGTTGCCATTTGCCATCGTCATCCTCGGCATTTATCTGTCATTTGCCACCATTCGTCAGCCGGTGTGTTTTTTCGTTAGTTGTTTTTCATCATCGGTCATTTGTTCATCGGTTGTTTTTCGGAAATTCTGTCTGTGTGTGGGACCACTTAACTGCGGTGCGGTTAGCATTGCCACCGCAGCTGAAATTCAACTACACCGCGGCACCACCGGCTAACAGTTGGGTCGTGATGTAATTGCCATTCGGCATGGTGTATTTGCCACGGTGTACTTTCATCAAACTGAAAAAAGACAATACAAACCAGAAATCTAACCACGGTGTACATGCTATTCGACCGTAAGGGTAGTTGCCTTTCGGCCGCAGTGAACTTGCCGTTTGGCCGCAATGTACTTGCCGTTCGGCTGCGGTGCTCAACTGCAGTTACAAACTCTGACACCGCAGCCGAACAGCAAATACATCGGTGCCAATGGATACTTGTTTTGTCCAGCGGGGTACATGTATTGTATGTCTACTTTGATCCCGGAAATGGGCGGGTCCAATTTCATGAGTGACCATGTCCTTGACCATGACCTCGCTCATATACATGTAGGTACATAGAACTTCTGTCTCTGTGTGTTATAGACTTGAAAACTGCACGACTGATCGGACTAAAATTTGGTATTAATGTACCAAAGGCCTACTTTGATCCCGGGAACTATATGGGTGGGTCCAATTTCATATGCGACTGTGTCCTTGACTGCGACCTCGATATATACTTATAGCAACCACCCCAGTGGGTGTTTATACCTAAATGCATGTGAATTATGACGTCATATAATTTTTCTATATTTCTATACCAAGAGTGAAAATAGCGTGTATGCTTTTTCGTAAATTTCACATGTGACTTCCGGGAGGTTACTGCGCAGAATCCAGCAGAACTGATCGAAGAATTACGTTTTCTTCACTTCAACTTCAACACAATCGACTGTTAGTAGGCCTAACGGTGTTCTGAGTTAGGAGAGCAACGTGCTCCGAAGACAACCGATACGGAGGAATTTACATACAAGTACAACAACAACAACGACTGCCGATGATCACTTTTTAATTGTCCACACTGAGTCATTCAGAGACTCAATCAAATAATAGATTAATCGAGGATTAATCACAGCCTTTCTAGTCTGATAACATGGCATTCGGTAAAATATTACCGTGGCACAGTTTGTGATTAGCCATCTCGATTGTAAACAAATCTTCTACTCGAAATTTGTAAATTAAAAAAACAAATCAAATGTGCGATAATCAATATCATCCATGACCCAACCCGGACACACATACCAAATCGCATTCACATCCATTGAGAAACAACGAAGAAGTGCGACATTACCGGTACACTTTTATTTAGAGCCGGCATCGGCGTCGACAAACACTTTATATACACCGATTTCTCCACTACAAGGTCAAGGCCCCACATGGCACGAAATTGAAAAATCAACGAGTGATTGATCTGTGTTTCATGTAATTTGCAACAATGAATATTGTTTTGAGGATTTTATGGATTATTGTGTACCACAGATACACGAAGACTAGGCAATTCAATGTTAAGTGTATTCAATTTCATGACATCATGTGTAAACTGTGTTTGTGACATGATTATTGCACTTTCACTTTCGACAGGAGCTCGGACTAGTCGGAGGCATTGTTGAATTTGTTCTCTAATCATCAAAGGTTGCACAGGTATTTGCTTATCATTAATTTAATCATTTGATTTAGGACTGAAAAAGAATTGTTTCTGTTTTCAAATTGAAAAGATCAATCGTACTGCCCTGCTGGACAAAACAAGTGTCCATTGGCACCGCGGTGTGTTTGGCGTTCGGCAGCGGTTTCAGAGTTTGTAACTGCAGTTGAGCACCACGGCCGAGCGGCAAGTACACCATGGCCGACCGTCAAGTACACATGTACACCATGGCCGAAAAGCAACTACAATGGGGCCGAATGGCATGTACACCGTGGTTAGATTTCTGGTTTATATTGTCTTTTTTCAGTTTAATGAATGCACACAGCGGCAACTACACCATGGTCGAATGGCAAATACACCGCGGCCCAATTGTAGTTAGCTGGTGGAGCCGCTGTGTATTGCATTTCGGCCGCAGTGGCAATGCTAAGCGCACCGTGGTTAAGTGGACACTTGTTTTGCCCAGCAGGGTAGTACATGTGTATTCAGTTCAAATTCATACAGATATCTTTCAGACTTTCATGTTTACAAAATGTAGGCGCGCATAGTCCCGCTCGCTGGGTTTTGGCCAGCCGCGCGGTTTCTATCAAGATAAAATAAACAGCGGAAATACATTCATAAATGTTGCGTAAATTGAATTAGTTTACTCACGATGGATGTCCATTGAAACTCTTTGATGGTTTAACACTGCTTAATCCACTATCCATAAGCACAAGTGAATGTTACACACTGTGTTTTCATATTGTACATGCTCCTATATTAATTGTAATTCATAATTATTAATAAGGAATTAATTTAATACTCCGATTCAATGCTGACGAAATAAATACGGAAACATCTCCCGGCCACGTGGTCTCGCTTTGATTTTCGAGGAATTTATGTGACATCATAAGCCATACATAGAAATCGTTCAAATGTATTTTTAGCTTCGAATCATTCAGTCTCAGACAGATAGTGCATTTGACACTTCACATTGTGTGACGTCAAAAAACTTAAACTGCCAATAATCGTGGCACGAGGGATCACCTTTTGATGAATGCCGATAATGAATGTTGGTTTTGGAGAATTCATTTTATATTTTGCTACAACATTCAAGCTGTTTCTTTATACTTGTACGCTCTCCATATTTGGCCTAGGCGCACAATTGATCGCTCACTGGTTTTCAATTTTAGCTGCGCGATGGTGCGCAAGAGCGATCGCGCGCCTCAAAAATTAAAGTCTGATCTTTCTGTTGATTCCAACGTTAACACTATTACTTAATATTTTTACCACTTTAGAGGGCGTTCTTTATTAGATGAACATTATTTTACCCACACGTCATGATTCCATGATTTTAAGGTGAAGTTGAACAGAAGCGAGCGCTAAGCTTTGTTTTCATTAATGCATGCTCACACCAGGACGGTGTGGTAATAATAGTAATAGCATGATTTTGTCGGGCACCTTGGTTTCTTTACAGCCCTCCAGGAATGATTAACTCCGTCTCGGGTCTATAAATAGGCCCTCGGGCTGTTAATCATTCCTGTCGGGTCCAGGTGCTACCACGGCCGAGTACTAGTAGCAACCACCCCAGTGGGTGTTTATACCTAAATGCATGTGAATTATGACGTCATATAATTTTTATATAATTTTTATATATTTCTATATACCATGAGAGAAATTACCGTGTACGTTTATTTGTGAATTTAACACGTGACTTCCGGGTGGTGACTGCGCAGAATCCAGCAGAAACTACAGGGTGCTCCAATATAACGGAGGAATATGCAGACAACAACAACAACTGATCAAATTCATTCCCAGATTCTAGAATGTACCCGACTTTCAAGTTTAGCCTATTCAGTTCTTTCTGAGGATTAATTACAGCCTTTTCATCTGATAAAAATCATTGGTATATCATTAGCATAATAATTAATTACCCCCCGTCAAGCGACCGTCCTGTCAGTGTCATCCGGCTTACGGCAGTTACTTGATCGGAAATTACTTCCGTATATCCCATAGACCGATAAGGCCTTCACCTTCGCTTCATGGCAAACAATTTTCACAAATGTACGAGTGTACGTAGATTAATTAATCGCTTGATTTCGTGACAATCGACAGTTACTGCGTTAGGCTTCACTGTAAACTGTTACAGACAACAATGATCAAGATTCCAGAATCATTCAATCAACCAAAAAGTTCGAAGTTCAAAGAAAGATAAAAAAAATGAAAGAACGAATTCTGTGTTACGTGTATTGTAAATTGTGATACTAAAATTGTAGTATGTTTCCTTGTTACCATCTTCAACTTAAGTTCAAGGAATTGATATCTGATGAGGATTCTTGTGGAGTTGTGAACACAACAGCACAATGCGTGCTCCTGGAGGTATTTTTCTCCAAATCCAAGATTTTTTTAAAGGTAGGTCTGTTTGCTTTAAATTAAAAATTAAATTTTGATTATTATTTCATTTAATCATTTTTGATCATTTGACAATTTGTCGTGGTCATTCGTTGGTCATCAGTGTCACAGTCAGTGTGTTTGTCGTCATTCGTGTTTGGTTGTCGTCTGTCGTTTTTCGTCCTTGGTAGTTTGTCGTCGTGTTTATTGTTGGTTACACATAATTTTGAAACCTGCAGGCCTGGGTCGATGTGTTTGTCATCAAGACATTTTTCGTCATCGATCATTCGACATCGTGTTCATCTTTGGTTGTTTGTTTTTCGTCATCAGTAATTTTTCGTCATCGATTGTTCGACATCGTGTTAGTCGTTGGCCATTTGTTTTTCGTCATCAGTCATTTTTTGTCATCAGTCGGTATTTTTCTTCGTTGTTGTTTGTTGCCATTTGCCATCGTCATCCTCGCCATTTATCTGTCATTTGCCACCATTCGTCAGCCGGTGTGTTTTTTCGTTAGTTGTTTTTCATCATCGGTCATTTGTTCATCGGTTGTTTTTCGGAAATTCTGTCTGTGTGTGGGACCACTTAACTGCGGTGCGGTTAGCATTGCCACCGCAGCTGAAATTCAACTACACCGCGGCACCACCGGCTAACAATTGGGTCGTGATGTAATTGCCATTCGGCATGGTGTATTTGCCACGGTGTACTTTCATCAAACTGAAAAAAGACAATACAAACCAGAAATCTAACCACGGTGTACATGCTATTCGACCGTAAGGGTAGTTGCCTTTCGGCCGCAGTGAACTTGCCGTTTGGCCGCAATGTACTTGCCGTTCGGCTGCGGTGCTCAACTGCAGTTACAAACTCTGACACCGCAGCCGAACAGCAAATACATCGGTGCCAATGGATACTTGTTTTGTCCAGCGGGGTACATGTATTGTATGTCTACTTTGATCCCGGAAATGGGCGGGTCCAATTTCATGAGTGACCATGTCCTTGACCATGACCTCGCTCATATACATGTAGGTACATAGAACTTCTGTCTCTGTGTGTTATAGACTTGAAAACTGCACGACTGATCGGACTAAAATTTGGTATTAATGTACCAAAGGCCTACTTTGATCCCGGGAACTATATGGGTGGGTCCAATTTCATATGCGACTGTGTCCTTGACTGCGACCTCGATATATACTTATACATTGTACATGTATACCGGTTGGCAACGTTGTTCCCTAAAGAGCCCGGATGAAGTCAGGCACATCAGATAAGTGTACCGGTACAGACTTTCATTTTTGAGACGCGCGATCGCTCTTGCGCACCATCGCACGGCTAAAACTGAAAACCAGCGAGCGATCGATTGCGCACCTTGGCCAAATACAGAGAGCGAACCTGATAACGCTATTATCAGTGTCTACCCAGACGAGGTCACACGGTGTGACGTGTCAAATGCACTATCTGTCTGAGACTGAATGATTCGAAGCTAAAAATACATTTCTATGTACCGGTATGGCTTATGACGTCACATAAATTCCTCGAAAATCAAATCGAGACCACGTGGCTGGGAGATGTTGATATTTATTCTGTCAGCTTGGAATCTGAGTATTAAATTGATTCCTTATTAATTATTATGAATTACATTTAATATAGGAGCATGTAGAATATAAAACATAGTGTGTAACATTCACTTGTGCTTATGGATAGTGGATTAAGCAGTGTTAAACCATCAAAGAGATTCACTGGACATCGATCGTGAGTAAACAAATTCAATTTACGCGGCATTTATGAATGTATTTCCGCTGTTTATTTTATCTTGATAGAAACCGCGCGCCTGGCCAAAACCCAGCGAGCGGGACTCTGCGCACCTACATTTTCTAAAAATGAAAGTCTGCCGGTATACATGTATGTGTACATGTACATATGTACATGTAATATGTAATAATTTAGAAATAACAGTTACCAAATTATGAAAGTTTCCTCAATAATATCCTAATAGTATACATGTAGAATAATGATCATATTAAGAATGCGTTATTTTCCGCAAAAACACTTTGTGTGAGCAGAGCGTTTGTATATATATACAGCATGTAAATAGTGAGCGATAAGCAAAACACCGTGGTGATTGATTAGGTTGAGAGTGATTCATGGTGACCCATTCAACACCAAAATCGGAGATTTAGCTTATTAAATGGCTATACCGGTAATGCGGTATGTTGTAAATAAGTTCATGATTCCACTGAATTGTAGGGGCTATGAATCATTGCTGCCTTATCGTAGCGAAAATTTGATATAACCCTTTCTTTACTAAATGGATTCTCCCACCAAGTAAAAAAGAATTTATTTGAATGATCTATTATTCATTCAGAGGGGTGTTCAGGAAATGCAAGCAGATGACAACAGACTAACAGATAATACATACATGTACATGTGTAGAAGGATATCTATTAATTGGTTGGAAATGTTCAGAAAAGTTCAACAAACGACTTTATCTGAACACTTCCCACAACATCTACTTGTCAATAAGCATTTAGTAAATGAAGGGTTAATATATGATTCTCAATAGAACTAGAGGTGGGCGGTCCCCCAAGTCTGAATTTAGTGTGGCTGACATTTGCGGAATGAGGTCCCCAGAGGGCTAGCATCACCAAATTCACCCTCTGGGAACCTCATTCAGCTTAGGCCTCTCTGTATGGGAGGCATTGGGTCAGATTCCACAGTTGAAGTTGGTGATGTTCAGCCATTAATTACTTTGATTATGCGATTTAACTTGGATTAAATTAAATTTTAATTGGAAATACCCATGATCAGTGTGTTGGTGAACTGCTTGGTGAACTTTCAAGCACCGTACATCCTATAAAATGGCTTTGTTGATGTC
>CP136067.1:202797726-202828464 GCA_032622095.1 Siphonodentalium dalli
TAGTTTTACGTTAACAACTTTGTTCCATTACAAATAAGGGGAGTATTACTCCCCCTTAATTGTAATGGAACAAACTGTATATAGTACATCACTGATATTTGTCCACTGAGACCTGTCAACTGTGATCTGAGTAGGTATCACTTGCACTTCCATTTCAGTTGTAGTTACCACACCCCCATTCAAGGGGATTTACATATAGTGATATTGTATATTCACGAGTAATCACTATATTCATATAACTTCTTTGGCTTCGGGGGGGGGGGGGGGGGGGGGGGGGGGGGGGGCGTAGGGGGGGTAATGATATTTTATTCGAGTCGAGGACCCCCACCTATCAAAAATTTTATGAAGATGTTTCCGATAATAAACATAACGTTAAAGATACTCCCATCCGATCAGACGCTCATAATTACTATTTCTTTGGCTTCGGGGTAAACATATTGATTCGAGTCGAGGAACCCACCCATCAAAGCCCATAGTGACCAGATACCTATTTTTGAAGTTTGTTATTTCAATTGTTTGTGGGCCATAAACACGGCTGGATAACTTTAAAATCAAATGATAATAACCACTTGATTTCAGAGTTATCCTTCTTCATCCACATCTCCGTCTGTTTGATAACGTGTTTCTGGGACAAATTTCGAGAAAACAACAAACTTCAAAATGCGATATATGATCACTCTGAGCTTTGATAGGTGGGGTCCTCGACTCGAATAAAATATCATTACCCCCCCTACCCCCCCCCCCCCCCCCGAAGCCAAAGAAGTAGTAATTAAGGAGTGTCTGATCGGATTGAGTACCTTTAATTTTTAATATGAACACATATACACGTTCATTGTACGATAGTAATTGCCTTTTATAAGTCGTCGATGTCAGTGTCATCGTCACCACTGTCCTCAGAACTAGATGACCCTGTGTCGCTCTGGTGTGACTGATTGTCGCAACTGTTCAGTCGGCACATCTCCGTGCATCTCAGGCCGCAGTCAATACACGAACAGTCCCCCTTAACACATTTTCTGGAACAACTACATGACATTAGCTCAAGTACTTCATCGGGGGCTGGTTTCCCGTCCATCCAGTCAAATGTAAGTACTTCGCCGTCGTCAGCAGAAACCACAGTCCATCCATGACCGTTTGATGGCGATGGTAAATCTGGTTTACTCAAGAGAACGCCTCCAGATAGCTGACTGATAATTAGCTCGTTTACAGTGTTTTTGTAGACAGTCTGAACTGGTGGGACTCAACCTTTCCTTGCTTTGAACAGAACAGGTCATACCGAAGGTTGTTGACATCTCTCTTGGAAGTCTTTGAACCATATAGTCTGCATGTGAATAATTCCAATCGCCCGAAAAGATCATCAGAAAGCATCCACTCAGAACCAAAATCGGCGAATGTAGCCGCGAATTCAGAATCTTCACTCATGAGTTTCCATGCTGGTAATTTTCCACGCCCTGCAAATGCACTGACCGAGTCACAACCACTATATGCATGGAGTCCTATCAGTCCTTGGCAAACTGCTTCACCATATGTCTCCGCTATGCCATGAATGTCTATATATCTAGTTCTGCCGGCTGTGCCACACTTTTGTAACAATGGAATACGAAATTCTTGGGAAAAGCATATGCAAATTACTAAAACGTCAGTGTCTTCCGAGGAAATGACAATCGATTTGATACCACCAGACTGGGAAGCGTGCTTAGCATGAAACACAAGCCTGGTGTCTGCTTCCTCGTGAGAACATTCTAGTTCAGGAACAAGCTCTTTTCCACGAGAGCTGATCAGGAAGCACTGGGAGAGAAGAGTTACATATATAGATCGGTCACCAATGCCATTTATGTACGCATCGTTGCTCCACTCGTGAACGAAGAATTTGATCAGTTCCGTCTTATTTCTGTTCCCCTGTAGAAACTTGCGGCACTGACGTACAATGTGACTACCCGATATCTCCGTGAACTGAACACCATCACCATCCGATGACCTCTTGTCGCGTTCAGCTGTATTTATGCTCAAATCTTTATATACATCGAATACAATGTATATTCTTTCACTCTGGCCGCCTTGTCTCAGAGCTGAAGCAAAAACAACAGACGCAATCTCACCAAATGTTTTCTGGTCACCCTTCATCTTCTGCACCAATGCCATTCCGTCGATAATGGTATCGCACGGCAGAGGGATTTCTTCAACAAAATCGATTCCCTTCTGTAAAGCATTCGCAAGTATAGCTTTATTCGTTTTTCTTGGCGTTCCGTCTGGCACAGCAAGAGCCCACGGAATGGGACCCAATGGGTGAGATAATACAACTTTCAAATCTAACTCCTTCCTTGTTCTGCTCACGAGAATCATTTGAGTAAATAGATTACGACCACTCTTAAGAATAATCTCCTTTCCTTTAGCATATGATATCTTTTTCTTTTGTTTCATTTCCGTGAATGTCTTAGTTTATTCTTTGAAATTGGTCCACGGAATACTTCATCGGCACCTTCCTCTAATCCTTCTGTTTTTCACCTACGATCTGTGCCCTTTCGGAATCATCAGCAACAAATTTAGGAGCTTCCCGCGCAGTCGACAAACTAGTCAATTCATGGTGCCTACCGAACGGATTTGTCCAATTTTTTATGGTGTTAACAACCGCGGAAACAAATTGTTCGTCTTTTTCTCGGATCGGTCAGTTCTGAGTGGGTATAACCATGTTTTTTAAGTCCGAGCATCTCACGAAATATTCGCACGAATGCACATCTGTACTCAAACGTCATGTAATAGCGTGCAACTGCACACTCTTTTAAGCTGAACCGGCGCACTCTTGGTGTTGATTTGGTATCCTTATTTGCCATTTCCTCGATGGTTTGGTCAGCCGGTATCCTCCCGAATGAGCTGTCGGGTCCAATATGTACAGAAAAGCCTCCCTTTTGGAAGTTATCATAAACGTCTGGATGAGTATCAACTAACATAGACATTTCAGCATAATACACTGGTAAGTATCGTGCATAATTGACATTGCCATAGGCAAAGCACCACGGAATCATTCGTCTAACAGCTGCCATATGAAGATCCCAGTCACCCTCTCGAGTAGCCCGTATCAATGCTAGCATTATGTCCCCGACCATGTCCAGATACGACATCCAGAATCTTGACATCGCGCCATTTGACTGTCTGAGATAAGCCAGAAACTGTCCAAACATATCCAATGTCCTTTTCACAAGCTCACTATCTAGTACACTTTGAAAACTAGCGCTGTCTGTGTCAGTGTTCATTTGCTCTAGAGTGTTCAGAAAGCATTCAATCCGTGTTCCCTCTGAAGGGTGTGTTTCTGCAATCCATTCAAGAAACTTCTCCCAAGCAATCCGCATCAATGCCTCAAACACGTATTTGTGTGTACGAACGGCGCGATTATAATGTTTGCCACTAATCATAGATGTCAGGGATCCTTCTGCGACGATGCCAGATTCAATACATATATCTCGAAGACCTGCATCCTGGAATCGTTTTCCAGGTATGTTTAAAAAGTTGCAAATCGTGTGAATGTGCCCAATCTCAAAACGATTCCCGAAAAAACATCCTTCTCTTCCACTTCACCTCTGCTATGTGTACATATAATGCCTGATCGAGCACTTTTCAGTTCAGTTCAAGCATCTTCTGAATTGAAAGTGTCCTTTTGAGTATTTCTGAGCATGTCGCCATATCTGTGGCTGGAGAACTGATGGTAGGGAGATAACCAATTTTATCTTGCACAACACTGACACCATCGCGCATCTTAATATTGTCCGATTATGCATTCGCTGGTGAATAGTACGTGATATAACCCATAGCATCGTCTTTCTAAATGCACGAATTGAATATATTCTGCCATCTTTCTCAACAGTTGTTAGTTTACCCGGCCCGACTCTTTTCCCAGAATTGTATACGGGCAGATCCATTGATTGTGGATCAATACTTCGTCTTTTATCTTTTACAGAATTAGTAGACTTTTTCTCAGGCTCAGGTCCGAATGCGCGTGGCTGAATAACAATTCCATTTACCCGGTGGCTGGTCCCCCTCCTGTGAGAGTTTTTTTCCAATATATCAATATTGTCCCATGCCAGTGTAGTTGGTATATTCGGAACAACCGTGTCTGGCAAGATGATGTTTCCACCCGCGGAACTCTGAAGCTTCTTTAAACACAAGGAAGTGTCATTTTCCTCAATTTGATCGTATGATATACCATGACCGAGTCTGTTTAATGCTCTAATCAGTTCTGTATTTCCCGTAAGTGATTTTACTGCGATCGGTAGAATAACATGCTTAAGTGTTTTTTGCCTCCCATTGCTGACACTGTAAATACAATCTTGGGGGAAAAGAATTAGTAAGCAATTTCACCCTTTGGGAAATACTAGGAGATTTGAAGTCTGGTTGTCCAGTGAGCAGGGTGGTGAAAAATGAGAACATTAGCAGCATTTTCTAACAGTGAATTCTCCGTTGGTTCGTCTCGCAAAGATTTTATTTGATCTCTTAAAAGCTGATTTTCCTTTGCTAACTGAAAAACTGTGATCGTCTCTGGCATTACAAGAAGTTTGCCTTTATCATCAGGAAATATATATAAACTGTCACCAAATTCGCACTCCAAACTTCGCCTTATTATAGAAGCCGCATTCATATGGTCGACAACAATGTCTGACAATCGAACCTTTGTTTCTACTCGCGGACATGCGAATAACTCGTCACGAACGAGGAAACCATGCGCGAATATGCTCTCTTCTCGGCGTCATCATAATGATCAATGATCGGTTCCTGTGGTGTCTCTCCGGTCGAAGATGTCCCAACACCTTTGGTGTACTTCCTATAACAGCTTCGGTGGTACCACGCTTCGGCTGCCACTAGATCGCGTACTACTATAGGCATAATTTTGTCGTCCATTTTTGTTATTGCTGCTTCTCTCAGTGTTCGATCCGCTCTCAACTCGACACACTTAACCAATCCTTCCCTGGTTCTTGAATTTTTCAGGTATTTCACTCCTTTGCAGATTATACCACTGAAAATGCACTCCATATTGTACACTCTAGCATTTGTTCATATTATCCGATTTGGCATATTCCGCTTGGATACCGAGTCCATTTCAAAATGTTCATGCTCATTTTCACGCACTCTTTTAAGCTGGTCGATAGTTCGTTTGAGTGTAAACCTGGATCTGCATTGTCTATGGTAATTAACTTCAGGGACACCATCGTTTTGACACACTTTATTTATGTCAAGGACTGGCTGGTAACCCCTTATTTCAGTTGCATCTAGACGTGACTGCCATGACCCAATGTCTTTAGGCTTTGTCAGAGGTGAATTTAAATCTGTTCCAGGGAAATGGATCATGCACCCACCATCGATCTTCCTTATTTTTTCAGCTGTTTCACTTGATACACGCGTATAAACCCCTTCGTCTGGTTCCCATGGGTCGGATACATCGGTATCACTATCCATCGTTGCCAATACGGATAATGACGTTACGGCTTTCCGTACATTTTGGAGAAAACGAAGCGCGTGATGTCTTTGAATGCGAATTCTGCGCAATATTTTATCTGCTCATATTGTATGTGTTTTCAAAGTATCAGGTACAGAATGTCTCTATTTATGTACTATAATGTTGAATCATTATGTTTGTCACAAGAATCCACACACATAGGAGAAGATATTGATATATTTATCATAATTTATGATAAACAGCGGCTGGAAAATCTAATCTAATCTAAAACAATGTACGACCTTGACATTTTACCTACGGAATGGCTGCCCGTAAACAATATTTTTTCTCACAAAAGTCGCTCTTTTAGGATGAAAAGCTACCGAATTGAAATTGCTATCATTGATATATGATGTTATTGTCACTCAATGTGCACAAATTAATCACTCACAATTTGCCACCTAATATGGTACCGATAAATTGATTCAGCTGATGTACTATATACTCAAAATGTGGTTCGATTGGAATAGATGGTATGGCCACAGGCCGCTCAAGTATCTTATTGAACAACAAAACCATTCATAGCACTGTTCAACTGAATACAAATATCCAAGCAGTTGCATTAAAAATTCACTAACTAAAACTTTTACAGTTTGTTCAGTTTATGTACCTTCAAAGTTATCTCCAACAGAACAAAATTTTATAAATCTCACATCCCAACTTCCTTCACCATATATTTTACTAGGAGATTTCAATGCACATAACTAACTCAGTGATGACTCTTGTGTCCATGCAGATACCCAAGGTACTATTGTTGAAATTTTCTTAAGCCGTCAACAACTATGCATTTTTAACGACGGAAATCCAACATTTATACATTCAGGAAATGGAACATATACTGCCATCGACCTCACCCTAGCTCAAGGTGTGATCTTCGCGGATTTTGACTGGAATATCTGCGGTGATCTACACAGTAGTGATCACTTTCCTATTATCATTGAAAGTATAAAGCAACCAGGACACGATCCTCTCCAATATTGGAAATTTACTAAAGCTGATTGGACATTATTCCAACAAAGATGTGAAGCGAGAATTATCTCTGATGCCTTCACAGATACAGTCGATCAGATTGCTGCTTTCAGTGATATCCTTACTGGTATTGCTGAAGAAACAATACCAAAATCCTCGACAAATTCATTTAAACGTAAGCCATGGTTTGATGAGGATATTAAACAATCCATTCATCACAGGAAGAGAGCAGAACGACATTACCGTGGTTTTCCCTGTCAGTCCAATTTGAATAATATGAGACACTGTCGCACTGTCACCAAACGTCTCATCTGTGACAAGAAGAAAACAGCATGGCGTAAATTCGTCAATACTATAGATCACAAAACTCCAACGAGAAAAGTTTGGCAGATGATTAATAAAATTCGTTGGAAAAATTCAAGGCAAGAGGGAACCACTTCATTCACTGACACTCCAGATATAGCTAACAAATTGGGTGCCACCATGGCCAAAAACTCTTCAGCAAATAATTACACTGCTGATTTTAAACAGCATAAGAAAACAGCCGACAAAATCAAATTGAATTTTAGGTCAACAAATACTGAAGATTACAATAAACTGTTTTCATTGATAGCATTTGGAAGATTGGAAGATTCACTATCAGAATCGCATGGTACTGTGGCAGGCCCAGATGACATCCCTTATCAATTATTGAAACATTTGCCAACTGCTTCCAAAGATGCTCTGTGGAAGATTTTTAACAGGATCTGGGTATCTGGAAATTACCCAACCATTTGGAAACAAGCTAATGTTATACCAATTCCAAAACCAGGGAAAGATCATACTAATCCTACAAATTATCATCCCATTGCTCTTACAAGCTGCGTTTGTAAGACGATGGAGCGGGTGGTGAATAAACGACTGGTCTGGTTTTTAGAGAACAAATAATTTAATTTCAAACTTACAGTGTGGATTTAGAAAGCATAGAAGCACACTCGACCACTTTGTGCGCCTCGAAACATATATACGTGAAGCTTTCATAAAACAACAACATGCAGTTGCAGTGTTTTTTTACTTAGAAAAATCATACGATACCACTTGGAAGTATGGAATTTTGAAAGACCTATCCGATATGGGTCTTAGGGGCAGACTGCCTGTTTTTATTCTAAATTTCTTGAAGGATAGTGAAAAGCGGGTACGCTTTTACTTAAGTATAAATAATTATAATAATCATGTCTCCCAATTTCGTTCCACAGAACTGGCCATAAAAATGCATGGGTTGGCAACTTCCAGTTGGAGGTGGTGAAAACCAAACTCACTGTTGGATGTATTGAGCGAACCGACGATTTAGAAAAACGTGAGGTCTCTTATACCCTCGAGTGTGGGGACGCTGGTCTTGGCAAAGCCAATCAGAGATGCCCGCACATCCGAGGCCAATGAGAATCAAGCTTCCATATCGCCGATGGACCAAAAAGTTGACGTGGTGACAACTGTTCAGTGGTCAGTCATTTCCATTACCCTCAGGTAAGGACCTTCCACTGACAGCTGTCGCCACCCAACACTCCTACATTCCTCCCTCCTTAAAAAAGGACATAATAACATTATGAGAGTTATGGCACACAGTCTTTCCAAATTTGAAATTTTGAAATGTTCAAACTGTTTTTCACCTACGATCTGTGCCCTTTCGGAATCATCAGCAACAAATTTAGGAGCTTCCCGCGCAGTCGACAAACTAGTCAATTCATGGTGCCTACCGAACGGATTTGTCCAATTTTTTATGGTGTTCGTCTTTTTTCTCGGATCGGTCAGTTCTCAGTGGGTATAGCCATGTTTTTTAAGTCCGAGCATCTCACGAAATATTCGCACGAATGCACATCTGTACTCAGACGTCATGTAATAGCGTGCAACTGCACACTCTTTTAAGCTGAACCGGCGCACTCCTGGTGTTGATTTGGTATCCTTATTTGCCATTTCCTCGATGGTTTGGTCAGCCGGTATCCTCCCGAATGAGCTGTCGGGTCCAATTTGTACAGAAAAGCCTCCCTTTTGGAAGTTATCATAAACGTCATCAACTAACATAGACATTTCAGCATAATACACTGGTAAGTATCGTGCATAATTGACATTGCCATAGGCAAAGCACCACGGAATCATTCGTCTAACAGCTGCCATATGAAGATCCCAGTCACCCACTCGAGTAGCCCGTATCAATGCTAGCATTATGTCCCCGACGATGTCCAGATACGACATCCATAATCTTGACATCACGCCATTTGACTGTCTGAGATAAGCCAGAAACTGTCCAAACATATCCAATGTCCTTTTCACAAGCTCACTATCTAGTACACTTTGAAAACAAGCGCTGTCTGTGTCAGTGTTCATTTGCTCTAGAGTGTTCAGAAAGCATTCAATCCGTGTTCCCTCTGAAGGGTGTGTTTCTGCAATCCATTCAAGAAACTTCTCCCAAGCAATCCGCATCAATGCCTCAAACACGTATTTGTGTGTACGAACGGCGCGATTATAATGTTTGCCACTAATCACAGATGTCAGGGATCCTTCTGCGACGATGCCAGATTCAATACATATATCTCGAAGACCTGCATCCTGGAATCGTTTTCCAGGTATGTTTAAAAAGTTGCCAATCGTGTGAAATGTGCCCAATCTCAAAACGATTCCCGAAAAAACATCCTTTCTCTTCCACTTCACCTCTGCTATGTTTGCATATAATGCCTGGTCGAGCACTTTTCAGTTCAATTCAAGCTTCTTCTGAATTGAAAGTGTCCTTTTGAGTATTTCTGAGCATGTCGCCATATCTGTGGCTGGAGAACTGATGGTAGGGAGATAACCAATTTTATGTTGCACAACACTGACACCATCGCGCATCTTAATATTGAATCCTGTCCATCCGATTATGCATTCGCTGGTGAATAGTACGTGATATAACCCATAGCATCGTCTTTCTAAATGCACGAATTGAATATATTCTGCCATCTTTCTCAACAGTTGTTAGTTTACCCGGCCCGACTCTTTTCCCAGCATTGTATACGGGCAGATCCATTGATTGTGGATCAATACTTCGTCTTTTATCTTTTACAGAATTAGTAGACTTTTTCTCAGGCTCAGGTCCGAATGCGCGTGGCTGAATAACAATTCCATTTACCCGGTGGCTGGTCCCCCTCCTGTGAGAGTTTTTTCCAATATATCAATATTGTCCCATGCCAGTGTAGTTGGTATATTCGGAACAACCGTGTCTGGCAAGATGATGTTTCCACCCGCGGAACTCTGAAGCTTCTTTAAACACAAGGAAGTGTCATTTTCCTCAATTTGATCGTATGATATACCATGACCGAGTCTGTTTAATGCTCTAATCAGTTCTGTATTTCCCATAAGTGATTTTACTGCGATCGGTAGAATAACATGCTTAAGTGTTTTTTGCCTCCCATTGCTGACACTGTAAATACAATCTTGGGAAAAAGAATTAGTAAGCAATTTCACCCTTTGGGAAATACTAGGAGATTTGAAGTCTGGTTGTCCAGTGAGCAGGGTGGTGAAAAATGAGAACATTAGCAGCATTTTCTAACAGTGAATTCTCCGTTGGTTCGTCTCGCAAAGATTTTATTTGATCTCTTAAAAGCTGATTTTCCTTTGCTAACTGAAAAACTGTGATCGTCTCTGGCATTACAAGAAGTTTGCCTTTATCATCAGGAAATATATATAAACTGTCACCAAATTCGCACTCCAAACTTCGCCTAATTATAGAAGCCGCATTCATATGGTCGACAACAATGTCTGACAATCGAACCTTTGTTTCTACTCGCGGACATGCGAATAACTCGTCACGAACGAGGAAACCATGCGGTTCCTGTGGTGTCTCTCCGGTCGAAGATGTCCCAAGTACTTCCTATAACAGCTTCGGTGGTACCACGCTTCGGCTGCCACTAGATCGCGTGCTACTATAGGCATAATTTTGTCGTCCATTTTTGTTATTGCTGCTTCTCTCAGTGTTCGATCCGCTCTCAAATCGACACACTTAACCAATCCTTCCCTGGTTCTTGAATTTTTCAGGTATTTCACTCCTTTGCAGATTATACCACTGAAAATGCACTCCATATTGTACACTCTAGCATTTGTTCATATTATCCGATTTGGCATATTCCGCTTGGATACCGAGTCCATTTCAAAATGTTCATGCTCATTTTCACGCACTCTTTTAAGCTGGTCGATAGTTCGTTTGAGTGTAAACCTGGATCTGCATTGTCTATGGTAATTAACTGTAGGGACACCATCGTTTTGACACACTTTATTTATGTCCCAGACTGGCTGGTAACCCCTTATTTCAGCTGCATCTAGAAGTGACTGCCATGACCCAATGTCTTTAGGCTTTGTCAGAGGTGAATTTAAATCTGTTCCAGGGAAATGGATCATGCACCCACCATCGATCTTCATTATTTTTTCAGCTGTTTCACTTGATACACGCGTATAAACCCCTTCGTCTGGTTCCCATGGGTCGGATACATCGGTATCACTATCGATCGTTGCCAATACGGATTAATGACGTTACGGCTTTCCGTACATTTTGGAGAAAACGAAGCGCGTGATGTCTTTGAATGCGAATTCTGCGCAATATTTTATCTGCTCATATTGTATGTGTTTTCAAAGTATCAGGTACAGAATGTCTCTATTTATGTACTATAATGTTGAATCATTATGTTTGTCACAAGAATCCACACACATAGGAGAAGATATTGATATATTTATCATAATTTATGATAAACAGCGGCTGGAAAATCTAATCTAATCTAAAACAATGTACGACCTTGACATTTTACCTACGGAATGGCTATATTTTTTCTCACAAAAGTCGCTCTTTTAGGATGAAAAGCTACCGAATTGAAATTGCTATCATTGATATATGATGTTATTGTCACTCAATGTGCACAAATTAATCACTCACAATTTGCCACCTAATATGGTACCGATAAATTGATTCAGCTGATGTACTATATACTCAAAATGTTGTTCGATTGGAATAGATGGTATGGCCACAGGCCGCTCAAGTATCTTATTGAACAACAAAACCATTCATAGCACTGTTCAACTGAATACAAATATCCAAGCAGTTGCATTAAAAATTCACTAACTAAAACTTTTACAGTTTGTTCAGTTTATGTACCTTCAAAGTCATCTCCAACAGAACAAAATTTTATAAATCTCACATCCCAACTTCCTTCACCATATATTTTACTAGGAGATTTCAATGCACATAACTAACTCCGTGATGACTCTTGTGTCCATGCAGATACCCAAGGTACTATTGTTGAAATTTTCTTAAGCCGTCAACAACTATTCATTTTTAACGACGGAAATCCAACATTTATACATTCAGGAAATGGAACATATACTGCCATCGACCTCACCCTAGCTCAAGGTGTGATCTTCGCGGATTTTGACTGGAATATCTGCGGTGATCTACACAGTAGTGATCACTTTCCTATTATCATTGAAAGTATAAAGCAACCAGGACACGATCCTCTCCAATATTGGAAATTTACTAAAGCTGATTGGACATTATTCCAACAAAGATGTGAAGCGAGAATTATCTCTGATGCATTCACAGATACAGTCGATCAGATTGCTGCTTTCAGTGATATCCTTACTGGTATTGCTGAAGAAACAATACCAAAATCCTCGACAAATTCATTTAAACGTAAGCCATGGTTTGATGAGGATATTAAACAATCCATTCATCACAGAAAGAGAGCAGAACGACACTACTGTGGTTTTCCCTGTCAATCCAATTTGAATAATATGAGACACTGTCGCACTGTCACCAAACGTCTCATCTGTGACAAGAAGAAAACAGCATGGCGTAAATTCGTCAATAGTATAGATCACAAAACTCCAACGAGAAACGTTTGGCAGATGATTAATAAAATTCGTTGGAAAAATTCAAGGCAAGAGGGAACCATTTCATTCACTGACACTCCAGATATAGCTAACAAATTGGGTGCCACCGTGGCCAAAAACTCTTCAGCAAATAATTACACTGCTGATTTTAAACAGCATAAGAAAACAGCCGACAAAATCAAATTGAATTTAGGTCAACAAATACTGAAGATTACAATAAACTGTTTTCATTGATAGCATTTGGAAGATTGGAAGATTCACTATCAGAATCGCATGGTACTGTGGCAGGCCCAGATGACATCCCTTATCAATTATTGAAACATTTGCCAACTGCTTCCAAAGCTGCTCTGTGGAAGATTTTTAACAGGATCTGGGTATCTGGAAATTACCCAACCATTTGGAAACAAGCTAATGTTATACCAATTCCAAAACCAGGGAAAGATCATACTAATCCTACAAATTATCATCCCATTGCTCTTACAAGCTGTGTTTGTAAGACGATGGAGCGGGTGGTGAATAATCGACTGGTCTGGTTTTTAGAGAACAAATAATTTAATTTCAAACTTACAGTGTGGATTTAGAAAGCATAGCAGCACACTCGACCACTTTGTGCGCCTCGAAACATATATACGTGAAGCTTTCATAAAACAACAACATGCATTTGCAGTGTTTTTTTACTTAGAAAAAGCATACGATACCACTTGGAAGTATGGAATTTTGAAAGACCTATCCGATATGGGTCTTAGGGGGCAGACTGCCTGTTTTTATTCTAAATTTCTTGAAGGATAGAACCTTCAAAGTTAAAGTTGGGTCTACACTATCTGATCCTTTTATCCAAGAGATGGGGGTTCCACGGGGAAGTATACTCTCTGTGACCCTTTTTAGTATCAAGATCAATAGTATTGTTAAAACACTCCCAAAGGATGTTCTAGGATCAATATATGTAGATGATTTTGTAATATGCTATAGCAGCAAGCATATGGCAACTATAGAAAGACAACTACAGCTATGTCTTAACAAACAAACTAATTGGTCAAAAAGAAATGGTTTTAATTTTCAATATCCTGTAGTATACTGGGGGTCCTATGAGCAGGGAGGTTAGTGGGTCATGGCCCTCTGGGGCAGGTTCATTCCCGGGCCAAGGTATGATACCACATTCCCTAGGGCCAGTATGGGAAAGAAGTGAGATATTGGCATATTTACTGATAGCTACATACTGTATGTCATCAATACAGTATAAACAGAACAGTAAACGGTGCCATCAAATGAATCACACTAAAGACCTGAAGAAAAACGTTCGTACCCGTAGTTACGAAATATAACGGAAGTTAAAACGTTCGTACCCGTAGTTATGAAATATACCGGAAGTGAAAAGCGGGTACGCTTTTACTTAAGTATAAATAATTATAATAATCATGTCTCCCAATTTCGTTCCACAGAACTGGCCATAAAAATGCATGGGTTGGCAACTTCCAGTTGGAGGTGGTGAAAACCAAACTCACTGTTGGATGTATTGAGCGAACCGACGATTTAGAAAAACGTGAGGTCTCTTATACCCTCGAGTGTGGGGACGCTGGTCTTGGCAAAGCCAATCAGAGATGCCCGCACATCCGAGGCCAATGAGAATCAAGCTTCCATATCGCCGATGGACCAAAAAGTTGACGTGGTGACAACTGTTCAGTGGTCAGTCATTTCCATTACCCTCAGGTAAGGACCTTCCACTGACAGCTGTCGCCACCCAACACTCCTACATTCCTCCCTCCTTAAAAAAGGACATAATAACCAAGTCCGTAGCTAGCCACTAGCAAAGACAGTTCGTCATATATTATGAGGGCATTGGACACGAGCTGTGAAGCGACGAGAGGGTGTGTCCCCTATCCCATTGAGGGGGGGGGGTCCGGTGTTTCTCCCCTGGGGAAAATTTTGGAAAAATACGATGCAAATGGCGTACTTTAGATCCGCCCTGGAACAAAAAAGTTGAGCTTTGATTTTTCCAAGTTTTCTCTCACAGGCCTGAATCTGAACGGTATCTATATTGCCTAGCTGTTCTAAATGAACCAATTGTCTTGTGCATGGGGGAGTAACATAATCCACTGGGCCTGACCATGTATCGAACCAGTATCAGACAAGTTTGTGACCTGAACCTGAAAATTTCTAAGTCCTAAGATCTATAGTAGTCTATCTGCAGGGAATATCACCTCCCCCGATTTGTTTTTCTTAAGTTATTTATAAGTTTTTAACTGACCATATTGGAGGGACCAGGACACACAGGTCCGAGCATGGATCGGCCCTGTGTGAGAAAATTTTGAAATCTGAACATACAAATTACAAAATCCTAGTATCTATTGAATAGCCTCAATGTTTCCAAATGTTAGAAACTTTAAACCTGACACCCCCTATAAAGTTGGAAAATTTCCAATTGATGGTCATTTCAGTCAAAAATTTGGACCAAAAGTAGGAAAATATGTAAATGATGGTCTAAAACAAAATATTCCCCACCAATAGATTGTTGGAAAATCGATCTACGAAATCGATTTTAACCTATTGTTTCGTGTGACATTTCCAACTATTGTTATGTCGGGCATGATATTTCGAACAGTTTTGACCAAGGTTGATGGACATAGCTTAATTGGCACTCTGTAGTATTTTCGTGTACTGCCTCTGCCCCGGATATGTGCTTTACACGACACCCTTTCGCTGTATGTATGGTCTTTATATCCAGTGATTCCGGCAGGCTACTTTTAGTTGGTTATGTTGATGATCCACACGCAGGTCGAACTCCGGAGCCTTAAGCTGCTTCCACATACCTGCGGCTGATACAGTTTAAACGCATCCGATTTCAAAACGTTGCGGTTAACTGCGTTCATGCAACCCCAGTGATATATAAGTATGGTTTGAAACGTTGTGCCTATATAATCCGATAGCCGCATGCATCAGCAGCATGTCAGTGAAAGCAGCTTTATAGTTTATACCCACATGTGTTGGCGGTCTATATGTGTTGAATTTGTGTGCACCAGTCTCTATTCAAACTAAGCCTGATGTATTATATGACTATATATATATACGTACATACGTCGTTTGTTCGAAGGGAGGTCCCGCTCAGCAAAATTTCGCCGTTTGGTCAACTGCTGCACACGACACGTTCACCCGAACAGCGAACGGCAATTACACCGGGCACATGCATGCAGAAGGGCCGTTCGTTCGAAGGGTACGAACCCCCTTGGCTACGGGCTTGTAATAACATTATGAGAGTTATGGCACACAGTCTTTCCAAATTTGAGAATCTTCCACCGACAGTTCTCCATTGTCACAATATTTGATTATAATTTATAGGTCGCTTCTCGTTGCTTACGTTCTTCTCCTGGCCTTAACCAATGTTTCTTGGTCTGAATAACCACACGTGACCCCTTCATGACCGTCTCCTCATCCCGATTCACTGTTTTCTCTGGCAGGAAGAAAGGCTTAGCCTCCCTTCGGATAGTTTATCGGTTTGCTATCGCCTCCGCTCTTTCTGTCTCTCTCATACTTCTGCTTTGTTGTTCGGTTGGTCGCTGAGGGACCAAGGTATCGCCAGGTATAATGAATTCCTCATTCCTAACATATTCAGTTGTAAAACCCTGGTGTGCCGTTGTTTTTTTGTGTCTATTCAGTCTGTCCTTACAGGCAACTCTCAGAAGGCACCCATTACATTTATAACGAATCACTGTTTCCCTATGAACCTTAGTCCAATGTTCAATGAATCTTGCATACTTTGGATAGACAAAACGTGAACATCCCGGTATAGGATTGTGAGCATAAAGTTGTAAACATCCATATATGGTGTGGAATAGTAACGTAAAGTAATTAAAGCTTTAAGCTTCTCAATTGGTCAGTATTATTAGAATTATTTTATGTATATCACTATGTACATCATTTATGAGAATTATTCCCAAAACATAATTACAACGTAGAATCAATATTTGCAATCTGTAGAGTTGTTCATTTTAAATAAAAATGAATATACAATACTTGTTAACCTCAATTGTATTGTTTTATTTCATCACCTATCATATATTCATTAAATATTCACTGTATGTGTATAGCCTGACATGCATGTCATACAAGATCTTATTCTCGACTAGAATTTTGTGATGCACATAATATCTTCTATTATGGACGATAGTCTTAATAAGCAGTATTACCATCTACTCTTGATATTTTGTTGTATATGTATTTGCACGATGGTCAGTTTCCTAATGGTTCTGGCCCCTAATGGTTCTGGCCCCTAATGGTTCTGGCCCAATCGAGCACTCACACTCTGATTTGGGTTTTTTTATTTGTAAATATATTGTTTCGTTTTAGTCTAAATCACTGTCATTTCTAATCACAGTTGCTTCACTCGATTTTGATAATCTGTTTCTTCTCGTCGTGATATGGCTTTGTTCACGGTGGGGAATCACGTGGTTTCGAGTTGATGAGTACCACGATTTTAAATGGCGACGGCTACAGAAAGTGCGTCAAGAAAGGAAGAAAAAGGTAATAAACTACGATATGACATATTACATATTATTTTGGCAGCGACGAGCATATGCTGCACTATTTGTTATACAAGATGATACATCATATGTGTCCAAACTCACATTTGGTTGCTCAAACATTCTGACCAAATGTCGTCAGTCGGACGATTTTTCTCGATGTTTTCACGATGTGTTTACTGGTGTATTCCACGAACATTCTATATTTTCATGCCTTTTCTCTAGTTGGACCAAAAATATTGTTACTGGTGTTATGTTTACTGAAAGAAAGCACATTTACTCGGCAATATATTGAACCTTCTTATAAAGAAAATAAATTTTTCCTTGTGAATCATAGCTTTTTCATTAGTGATGAGTGTACATGCACCACAATTAAGTGATGAGTTACCACGAACTTGTTCGGAATCGACTGGATAAATGGAGGATGGAAAACAGTCAACCGGCTTATAGCGAAATTTACAAAAGGGGGTTAAGCAAATTAGGTATGAACCGTCCAAACTGTGTACCCTAGACGTATTGCCAGCCAATCACAATATCCTCATGAACGCGATGTGACCAATCAGGCGATAGTCGCATGGAATTCCCAAGACAAGGGGAATTCCTTCAGCCGGTCCCGATTCCAGTAAATCCCGCCCAATAGTTATAAATAGCACAATAATTTTTCCGCCGCATGGCTAATGTTTACAACTTCAGTTTTACGACAAATTTAACACTGAAATGCGTATTTAAAGAGTGCAGAATTGACCAATATTACTTAATATTTCAAAGATAATTGAATCTTTTTAAGCAATTCAACATTTAGTACCGAATAATGTAAAAGTCGCGATGTCGTAAATTTATTTAATTTCGAAATTAACTTCGAAATTAAACACAGAAAATATATTTTGTGTCGATTCATAAACGCAATTAGAGTTTGTTAAACGTGATTAATCTCAGTTAAAATAATGTCACCAGGCGCAGAAGATATTCTGAGAGAACGCGTATTATCAATTGTCCCAGGAAACGAAAGGCTGTCGCGGAAAGTAAACTCTTACGCGGAAACGAAACCGAAACTACATTATGTCAATCAAAGTTATTTTTAAAGACAAATGTGGGCGGTGACGTCATTTAGCAGGGGGTTCTCTGTGGAAGTTATTTATAGCGACAGTAAAGCGACAAATAGCGGGTTTCATCAGACTCAGTACTTTTAGAGTCTGAGTATGGTTTTAATAAGAACTGGGTCAAGTTATATATATGCTACTTGTGCTGTTAATGGTCGTTGATCACCATTTGGTAATGAGTGTAATGACAATAATAAATGTTGGACCATATAATAACACGAAATAATGTCACTTAAATATTCTTACGTACGATTTAATTTGTGTTTTTTTTTCAGATGAAATGCCTGAGATCAAAAAAGTTATGTTGTGCAGTACCTGTGGTAAGCAGTTTGCATCCAAGTCAGGCATGAGTTGCCATACACGTGCCCACAGAAAGGAGGCCCCATGTAGCTGCTGCGGAAAATGTTTCTATAGCATGGCAAATTTGCATCGACACAGGTAAACTTAATTAAAGTTTGATTTTTTTTTCAGAAACCATATACATGTAGGAAGTTACATAATTATACCATATGTAGATGGGTAATATCATGGATGTATTGGATGGTTGTCATTTTAGCCCCGTAATGGCTCCATTGTGCCATGTTCTATAAAATAACGCAGTATTAACAATACATTTAAAAAGAATTACATTTGACCAAAGATGGCAGTGTTTCCATGATTCACCGAGGAAGTTGGATAAGCGTTTAAAACGCTTTCCAGGACGACTTGTTGCCGGATACGGTGGCATGTGAGGCAAAGTGAGAATATTATCCGGCGAGGCGCTAGCCGAGCCTGATATTCATCTCGCTAAGCCTCTCTTGCCACGTATCCGACAACTAAGAGTCCTGTAGCGATGTGTTCATGCATTCAAGTTCAGATTTTGAATTACTTGTAGGCCTACGAAGTTCATTAGATTCTGGTAAGTTATGTCGTTTTAGGACAACAAACTGAGTATGTCGTTAATTTACGAGTCTTTAGAATTCCTTAAATATATCACAAGCAGGTTTGGCTACATATCGCTATTTTTTTTTTTAATTCGCGGAAAATGATTTCCGACATATTTCCCTTTTATTGGCACCAAAATACACAGAACATATCACAGAGGCGAGTTCCAAGAAAAACAAGATGGCGTCTGTTTTCCCCATATACCCACTGGGGCTTTCAACATGGGGTCACTGTCATTCACGGTGAACCTAATATGCCATCACCTCCGGTTAGTAGATCTCCATTCTCATTGGTCAATTTAATATGGGGTAAACAGTTTAATTTATTGCACCAGTTGAATAGTATCGTAGTTTGGCGGTTTGCTTGGGCCATACATTTATAATCTTCAAGTCGTTTCAGCATATAGCGAAATTCCAGTATAATAAAGCCTGAGCCTTGCTATATGGACGGCTCAGACCTAATTAGCTGGACTCCTTTTGTAAATTTCGCTATAAGCCGGCTGACTTGTTTGCTGTCCTCCATTTATTCAATCGATTCCGAACAAGTTCGTGATAACTCATCACTTAATTGTGGTGCATGTACACTCATCACTAATGAAAAAGCTATGATTCACAAGGAAAAATATATTTTCTTTAAAAGGTTCAATAAATTGCCGACTAAATGTGCTTTCTTTCAGTAAACATAACACCAGTAACAATATTTTTGGTCCAACTAGAGAAAAGGCATGAAAATATAGAATGTTCGTGGAATACACCAGTAAACACATCGTGAAAACATCGAGAAAAATCGTCCGACTGACGACATTTGGTCAGAATGTTTGAGCAAACAAATGTGAGTTTGGACACATATGAGGTATCATCTTGTATAAAAAATAGTGTAGCATATGCTCGTCGCTGCCAAAATAATATGTCATATCGTAGTTTATTACCTTTTTCTTCCTTTCTTGACGCACTTTCTGTAGCCGTCGCCATTTAAAATCGTGGTACTCATCAACTCGAAACCACGTGATTCCCCACCGTGTTTGTTGCTAATTGAAATTTGTCAAACCAATCAGGACTGGGCCAATAAGTGGCTCTCTCTTGATTGAATGCTTAAAGAAAGTTCAATCTGATGCTCTGCTAGAGTTAACAACTATTGCACAAACACCAGTATTGGTTACTCATAAGACATTAAATAGTAGCAGAGCTGTGTTGGCACCACACGGAGTTACAGAAGTCCGTTGATTTACAAAAACTGTTGATGGTATTCGAGTTCCTCTGAATAGTTATCTTCTGACGTTCGATCGGTGTGAACACCCACCAACATTAAAGGTTGGGTACACGAAGATCGATATAAGTACGTATGTTCCAAATCCATTACGATATTTTAAATGCCAGGGCTATGGCCATGGCCAGGAACATTGTAAAAGTAAAGAAACCATTTGTGCACGGTGCTCTGTTTCTGGTCATGATTATAAGGATTGTACAAATCCTAAAAAATGTTTAAACTGTCAAGATTCACATGCTGCAATCTGGGACTATGAATTCAAGATACAAAGATGTAAGGCTGAGAAACATATCGTACATGGATGCTAAGAAATTAGTTGGTGCCAGACCATCAATTTCTCAAGTCACATACTCGGCTGCCGTTTCTAAGAAAAAGTATGTTAATGCCAGTACTCAGACAGAGAATCAAACAAAATCCGTCAGTATATCATTAGCAACACAAGTTAAGGAGAATGATATTTCTTCTGTTCCTGAACCTGTCTCAGAGGCAATGGATACAGCTACTACAGTTTTTACGTCCGCTCCAAAACCAACTAAGGATGTTGATCCAGTTCCAAAATAAAAATCTCCAAGGTCTGTCAAATCTTTTGACTCTCAGAGGCAGAGGTTGGACTTTGAGTTTTCAAAGTTTGATACGATGCTAAGGGAGAAAGGGTCAGTTTTAGATTGCAACACCATTGCATTGTGGAATGAGGCTGGATTATGGGCGAGATATCGCCAAATGATGACCCAACCACCTGATTGTCAACTCGACGAATTAATTAAGACTCACGCCAGATTCATCAAATATCATAAATATCTGATCGGGTTATTATACATTTCCTGGCCCTTGTATAACTTATTGGTTTGTCCTTATAAACCAATTTGCAAAAAATGCCCGGCACCAACTAAGGATGTTGATCCAGTTCCAAAATAAAAATCTCCAAGGTCTGTCAAATCTTTTGACTCTCAGAGGCAGAGGTTGGACTTTGAGTTTTCAAAGTTTGATACGATGCTAAGGGAGAAAGGGTCAGTTTTAGATTGCAACACCATTGCATTGTGGAATGAGGCTGGATTATGGGCGAGATATCGCCAAATGATGACCCAACCACCTGATTGTCAACTCGACGAATTAATTAAGACTCACGCCAGATTCATCAAATATCATAAATATCTGATCAGTCTTCCAGTGAGCTACTTCAAATATTTTAATATACGAAAAACTTCATACATTATTTATAGTTGTTGAAAACATTTCATGTAGGTTTTCTGTTTGCTGTTTATAAAACAGTATTGCTATGCATTTTGATATTCTGTTTCATATATGTTCGCACATGGTCAGTTTCTAAACGGTTCTGGCCCCAATCGAGCACTCCCACTCTGATTTCGGTGTTTTTTATTTGTATATATTTTTGTTTCATTTTAGTCTAATTCACTGTCATTTCTATTCACAGTTGCTTCACTCGATTTCGAGAATCTGTTTCTTCTCGTCGTGGTATGGCTTTGTTGCTAAAACGACGTTAAACCCTAATCATTCAATGAATCAATTATATTTTAGTTTAATATTCGAATAGAGCAGTGACGAGATGATCGGGATTTGGTCGAAAACCTATATCCTTCAAAATTGAAGTCGGTGAAACCGTCTAGCACCTGAATAGTCGCTATTATAAGGTTGTTGATGCAAGCCCAGTGTGAGAAGAAGAGGAGAGTATCCATCAGATTTCACAAAACCAACAACTGCAAGTTCAGCTCAAAGGGAATAATAAAGTACGATATAAAAGCACCGATATCGATCTACAGAAGGGTATTTCGTTGCGGAAAACTAGAGTCGGGAATAAATTGTAGATTTGGGGTGAGAAACAACACAATCTATACGTACATCTAGGAAAGACGTGGATTTTCCTACTTTTACTGCAAGAGAAAACTACTGGCATGCTGTGTATGCACGCAACCTCTACATATTACGTTATGTGCCATCATAAATTGAAAGAAGGAAAAAACCAAGGAGAATGAAAAAACTACGCTGGTAAAACGCCAAACAGGTTCAACTCTCCCATCAGAGAGATGAACCTGTTCGCCAGTCCCAAGCCTGGAAAAAAGTTTGAGGGCCAGCTTTTTCCATCGACCCCGACAGGTAAACAAAGATTTTTTTTTATACATATAATGGATAAATATGCTTTATAAAATTTTTCACAAATAGATCATTCACGGAAAACTTGTCAATGAATAGGTTCTCAAAGTCTTTAGTAGAGCGAGAACTGAATTTCCACAATAGATACAACAGGCAGTATTAAAGACATATATGGACTTGTTCGGGCGTGTTAAACTGATAAGTTAGTATTCAGGCAGTATGCCAACTGGAGGAATGTAGTATTCTACTACATCTCAAGCAAATTGGCCATTCCACTCCATAGAAAACATGATCTGAACTACGTACAATTGTAAATATTTACTTCTCGATTCGAGACAGCTTTCAGCGGTAATGTAACGAAAATGATTTCACCATCGAGTCACTGAATTTAATTTATATAAAATAATGGCGGTGTGTGTTGTCTGTTTGGATTGTAAGATTTTTAAAAATAACTACATTGAGCAAGATTATCCTCCATTTCTATTTGATCACCTACCCATGCCTTGAAATAGGGTGTCTGTCATTTGCAGAATGAGGTCCCCAGATGGTGAATTTAGTGATGCTACCCCGCATAACGGGCTAGCATCACCAAATTCACCCTCTGGGGACCTCATTCTGCTTACACCTCAGCAGAATGAGGGACCTTATTCTGCAAATGACAGACACCCTATTTCAAGGCTTGCACCTACCGGAGTGTTTCACATCACTTGTCTTCCCTCCACTGAATAAATGACGACAAAACACCTTTTGCATACTAGCCGCACGGGCAGGCTCAAGTTTTATTCGTGCTGTTCACATGTTATATACAGACAAGAGCTGACCACCAACAATTTTACATATAAATCCTCCAGCAGACACGCCGGACAGAAAAAACCGCCTTCCGAATTCTTTTTTATTTTTTGAAGGCGGAAATCTGTGAACCAACCCAACTGGTGCGAACTCTGTCTACAGGGAAGTCGGTGGTCCTCACCTTTTACATTACACTGTATGCGAGGAACGTGCTATGTAGTGTGGTCGTGGTACGCAAAAAAGGGGGTTGACCCAGAAGAAATTGTTAAAGAAGCGATCTCGGTGTCATTCAACGCGGGAGAATCTCTGCTACAACATATCCAAAATCCGCTAAAATCCGCTTTGGGCAAAATCCAGGATCCAAGATGGCGTCCAACATGGCCGCCTTTAGTCAAAAGAGATTCTGACTGAGATTATTCGACATAATGAGAACAAATGTTGCCATATTTATACAAATGTCAACATTTTTGCGAAGGTAAAGTATTATGCCACATATCTATAGAACAAATGGAACCCCTCGCCCCAGATGGCTGCCAAAATGGCGGCCTAAACTCGAAAATTTAAAGTTTTTGCCTAATATCTTAAAGATCAATTCCTGTTGTTTGATAATGGTTCAGACTGGCGACATTGATTAGGCTTATTCATGTTAATTCATCATTGGAGCAATGAAAGATACCATAAATGGGGTCCCAGACTCATTTACACCCTCAAAAATTTGATTTTACAGAACGCGGTATAAAATTCCATAAAAATCGCCATTGGGATTCCAGTCATATATCAACAAGAAATGGACAGAACTGTACAATGTAAGTTGGGCATACCAGTATCTATAAATACTCCAATTCAATGAAACCCAAATTGGCGCTTTGTCTTAAAATGACTGCCAAAATGGCGGTCAAAATATGGAAAATGGCAGATGTTTAGAATGGTCGTCAGAGGGTTAGACCCAGAAGGAATTGTAAAGAGGCGGTTTTGTTGTCATTCGACGCGGAAGAATCTCGTGTATAACATATCCAAAATCCGCTAAAATCCGCTTTGGGGAAAATACAGAATTCAAGATGGCGTCCAACGTGGTCGCCAATAATAATGAAAATGGCAAATATGTAGTTATTCACGAAAACCCATTGGACAAAACGCCAATTGGGCACCAATACACATCATTGATTGAAGTCAATGTTTTTGTGGGTATGAGTAGCCAATCACGATTCAAAATGCTAAGATGGCCACCGAAAATTGTCGAAATTTAAGTTCTGCTCAGAGGAAAGCCGAAACAACACTTCAGTTGTGAGCTAACGATGACAGACCTATTAAACGTGTTGCCAATAATCTACTACCACAATCAGTTCAGCCCGAAATGTTCCAACTAAGCAGTATCTACTGCAGGATACAACACGATGTCCACTTATTACGAGGGACTATCTGGAAATTATTTAAAAAGAAATTAAATTGCTACGAATCTGGATTGAAAACACAGTGTCAATATTTCTACTTATAACGACTATTAGTCCGGAAGCATCATGGTATAATGTATTTTCCAGTGATGTCGAAAGTGAAAAGGACAGGAGGGAAAAGCGAATAATCTGGGATTTCCTTAATTGGTGGGCAAGTTGGTTATCGGAGCTGGGGAGTTTCAAAGTAAAATTATTTTCTTCAATATCAAGAGGAAATATGAAAATTCGCACGTACATTGTATACCCTTCACACTCCATGTGATAATTCCGTGTCATGCGATTGTGGGTATATACATGTGGATAGAAACATTCTAGTACATATATAGACGCACCGATATCTTCTACACATTATTGAATTATTTCATCAATGATATGTGGACACAATGTGCGCCACGGCTGGATCTGACCCGTAGGCGTAAAGGTATCAACCATTTAGCTTGATGAACTGGTATTTCAAGGTTGTCATTGGATAGAAATGCCACATGAACATGGTGATTAACAACATGTTTGTCTAAGAAATGTGATCAATGAACATGTTATTTTCCGGATGCTAGACAATCAAACTGCCACATAAGGCGTTCATCCATGCTCATCAGAGCACGAAATATGTGCAAATTAATGACACGAAAACTATTTCATGCGGACGACGTACTCTAGACCTACATCCAACGTCATTTCCTATTAACTTTTATTGTTTGTACGGACGGTTTCGAGGTTTGAAAATCCCGCTTGTCCAAGAAAACCTCCACTACTTACGGAGTCGATGTGTAAACAATGTATGGGGATAGTTTCTTCATACATATATGTATTTGGCACACGTATTTTCTAGAATATAAGAGATCACAATTTACCGGAGAGTTGATATCTGGGAAGAGATCAGAGTAAAACTACTTTTCTTACATGTCGAAATGGGGAATCCATGGGCTACATTTAGTTCCAGCTTGAAACTTGAAAATGATGGCCGAGCCCGAATAGTTAATATTTCGTCGCATCAGTGCTATAATGTAACCCACATTTTCAATTTTCCGAGAAAATGAAGGTTGAAGTTTTTAGACAACATTTCTCCTAATGTTGACAAAGCATGACGTATTGTTGTATTTATCCCAATGAAAACTGACATTAGCTGTTCATTGAACCACACATTGTTTTCTGTTTACTCCCTCGTTTTCTTTTAAAAAGCAATAGCTTGTTTGGAGATATGACATTTTGCGTATGCCAGCGACGATTCGTTTCCGTGCTATAATGAAGTTGTGCTAATAAATGCAGATTAAGCTAAATATGGTGGCAATCGCATGTGTCTATGAACTAAAAAGTGCCTATTCTACACTATGAAAATTCACCCATGTGCATCATCATACAGAAATGTGTGGAACAATCACAAAAATTTAAATCACCAAATGATCACGTGACTAACATGGAGATACTACCATATAGCACACATTTTAGAATTCACAAACACAAAACAGAAGTCACGTGGACAACCTGAAGCGTCCGATTGGCTGCTGTTGGACATACGACCTCATAGCACGAACAATTGTAAAGATCGCTGGAGATACGAATATTTGTCATCCAATGCAAAGACAGTTTGGCCCATCGGATTGGATTTTTCTCACGATTCGAATGGTATCAAATACTCATTTCCCGCCATAATGGAGTTACGACATTATAGCACTGATGCGTCGAGATTTTGTCATCCCGCGGGAAACCACCAAAAGATTGAAAAAAAATAGTTTTGATGTATATGAGCCACATACATGTATATTAGCCAACTATCAACTGCATCCACCACTCACAACTTCCATTATGTGATAAGCTGGGCAGAATCTACCATTTTGGTTTTGGAAGCCATATTAGATAAAATTTATTGTTTCTTTTGGTCTATTTGAGATGGAATGTTCACAAATAATAGAAACGATCAATTATTTTGTAGACAAGATCTGCTCATCCCTAAATATCAAATGTGACCAGAACCCCTAAGTCGATTTTGGTTAAATTTCATACCGCATTCGTTATAACTTATTAGTGAAGGACCGGAGTAAACTATGATCTAATCTATTAGACATGTCGTTGCTTTAATGATCAGTTGACACGATCATTGAAAGAATATACCCATTGTTCCCAGTTCAGAGAGCAACAAGTGATAAACAGAAGTGATAGAAAATAGTATTTTTCACATCGGGTGGCCATTTTGGCAGCCATTTTTGGTACTGATTTTTAAGTTTTTACATAGAGCTAGCATAATGGCATCATAAAGAGGTATACATTCGTATTTATTTAGACAATTTTATTCATCAACCACTACTTATAATGGATTGAATGACACTGTGATCAATATCCGCCATTTTCCATATTTTGACCGCCATTTTGGCAGCCATTTTGTGACAAAGCGCCAATTTGGGTTTCATTGAATTGGAGTATCTATAGATATTGGTATGCCCAACTTACATTGTACAGTTCTGTCCATTTCTTGTTGATATATGACTGTAATCACAATGGCGAGTTTTGTTGAATTTTATACCGCGTTCTGTAAAATCGAATTGTTGAGGGTGTAGATGAGTCTGGGACCCCATTTATGGTATCTTTCATTGCTCCAATGCTGAATTAACATGAATAAGCCTAATCAAAGTCGCCAGTCTGAACCATCATCAAACAACAGGAATTGATCTTTAAGATATTAGTCAAAAACTTCAAATGTTCGAGTTTAGGCCGCCATTTTGGCGGCCATCTGGGACGAGGGGTTCCATTTTTGCCATAAACAGGTGGCATAATATTTTACCTTTGCAAAAATGTATACATTTGTATACATATGACAACATTTGTTCTCACTATTATTGAATTAATCTCAGTCAGAGTATCTTTTGACTAAAGGCAGCCATGTTGGACGCCATATTGGATCCTGAATTTTGCTCAAAGCGGATTTTAGCGGATTTTGGATATGTTATACACGAGATTCTCCCGCGTCGAATGACACCAAAACCGCTTCTTTACCAATTTCTTCTGGGTCTAACCCTCCGACGACCACACTAATGTCTGAACTCAAACATTCATACTTAGAAATCGATTTTCATAAGGGATTCTCGAACAAATTGTAAAACCGTTTATACTGTAAAATATTTATCATATTTTAGAAACTTGATGAGCCGACCGCCGTTCGCTAGAAAGTGACGATCTCATCCTGAACACTGTGACGTGTTCAGTGTAAACAACTCTACTAGCCCCGCCCATTTATTAACCCATATCGTACAAGACAAATGTTTTTCGCTGTACTGCGAAACTCGAAAAACTATTAGTCTTCCCTCCACTGAATAAATGACGACAAAACACCTGTTGCATACTAGCCGCACGGGCAGGCGCTAGAACATGTCCAAAAGCACAGAGAGAACCCTTCATTATAACTAATGGTAAAACTTCCAGAATTAAATTTCATTTGGAATTTAAATTGTCAAACTCGAATGTGAGCAATGACTATCTTATTAAATCAATTTGTAATGCGATGATTTATAGCCCCAATATTTTAGACACTTCCAGTCTAGATTGCAGCGAATCTTACACATACCCATCCTTGGCTGATTCACCATCTTCCATGACTTTTGAAACATCTGTCATTGACTCTCGCATTCGCTGTGGTCGTAGCCCCACAATCCCTCAAAGACTGAGTACCGATATTGGTACCATGCGAAACCTCCCTCAGTCGGGATATTATACATTCCCTGGCCCTTGTATAACTTATTGGTTTGTCTTTATAGACCAATTTGCAAAAATGCCCGGAACAAAATACACTTCGAAACAAATGAACATCACATTTTGTGGTCAGGTCTGCAATTGATAAATATTTAACCAACCATGATACTGGACAAGCACATGTTAACCCCTTCCTAATTACCACTTCTGCTCCTGATCTGTACTGATCAGTCATGCTCTTTCGTATCTTTAGAGTTAAATAATCTTCATGAACGATTATGTCATTTGCCTTGAGAGCTATGGGCTCGCCAAATCTCATGAACGCTGCGTAACATACACAAATCATTGTTATATCTTTAATAATCAACAAATCGGTGCTTTGTCTATACATTGAACATAGTGTTATAATTTCCTCCGAAGAAATCGGATCCTTACGATTTACTGGTTTTGAAAACAAACGTTTAGACGATTCTATTAAATTATCGATGAAAACATTGTCAGTTTGGTCGCTGAATCCGTGCAAGCCATGCATCCATTTGATTGCATATTTCACAGAAATAATCACATTATGAGAAACACCTATGTCCATTAAATGTGTGATACACAGAGCTATATGAACTGGCTCCGCTGGCATAATTTTGCCACCAATGTTTTTAACAAAGTCCTCCCATTTTCGAAATGCTGACCTGTATTTCACAGTGGTGTTGTCCGCCCTCGATTTGACCAGATAGCCTGCCATGTGCGATGAAAGTTCCATCAATTCGCCTGTCATTCCGAGGCCGCTATCCTTCACATTTTTTCTCTATTGAGGCTTGTACACCTGTCAAAAAAATAGACCGCATTAATATACAAAACGAAAATTATCACAGACTGCAATTCCTACTGAATTTCAGTGCTCCCTTTTCAAAGGAAAGTGGATTGTTTAAGAAGAACCCGTTGTTTCCATGGCCTTCCGCTATCAACCCCCTGCACCCCAAACTAATCAGCTGTGCTGCCTCTGTAGCTATCAAATTAGCAATTTTTTGTCCAAAAACTACCCGAATACCTAATAGGGAACACCAATGTTCCCTCGGCTTTGTCTGAAACCATTTTGTTGATTGTTTTTATAATCAGCTTGGAAGAATGCGTCTATAGATTCTGCCCCTGGACACCACCATTTTGAATTGAAACAGACTAAATTCTTATTATAATCAAAAGAAAACCGATCAACTGTGTAAGGACCCCATTTCCGGTCCAACATAAAAAACGTATCTTCGCATATTTTCCAGTCATCTGAATCTGAACATTTGCTCAACCTGTCTGCCAGAGCGTTTTCCCCTCTAGGAATCCACATAGGCAACAGCTTGATGTCATGTGAAGAACAGACAACTGATATATCCAGCGCCACTCGCTGTAAGTGTTCCTTTCTACTACCGACTTTGGCAATTTGAGCTGCCGCTTTATTATCGGTATACCATGTTATACGCTCCCCTCGTAAGGTCGCACCTTTCGACGTGTAATATCTATGCATGGCTTCCAGTTTGCGCTAAGTTGAATTTAATCCAACTTCCGTTTCTAACCATGACCCTGTCATTCAGACCCGAGCACCCCTTCCGAATACCCACCGTATCCGAAACTTTATGCATCGTTAAACACACTTCCAGTGTTATCCAGACTTACCAAGTCCTGACTATTCAACGACTGAATGTTTTCCCTCCAAAACCGCTCCGCTGAGGCCTCCTGCCCGACGGACACCAACGCGTCCCAACTAGCTCTGTCACCTAACGCGCCGTATATGTATCGACTCTTCAGTCGAACCACGCTACCCACTGTGCCGTGCATCGATAATAACTGCCCACTGATGGACGCTCCCATATAAAAATGTACCTGGGTAAATCTTGGTGTTTACCTAGGTATACCCCGGTACATCTAGGTTTTACCCTGGTTCCACCCAGGTCACACCCAGGTTACACCCAGGTAAATCAGGGATTTATATAGATTTACCCAGGTGTTTTCTATATATGTTAGGTATAAACCCCAGTTTACCCGGGTTTTTACGGATTTACACCCAGGTATTTACACCAGGTATTTACACCCAGGTATTTACACCAGGGTTTCGCCCAGGTATTTACTACAGTGTTCACCCGGATATATACACCTGTGGTATTTTGTTAAACTGTATAATCTGCATTGAAGTCACCTTATTAACCCTTTCTATATTACAGCACCATTGGCGTGTAGTTACCTTATTAACCATTCTATATTAAATCATTAATTGACAGGTAGTTACCTTATTAACCCTTTCTATACTAAGTAACATTGGTGAGTAGTTACATTATTAACCCTTTCTATATTAAAGCACCATTGATGTGAAGTTACCTTATTAACCCTTTCTTTATTAAAGCATCATTGACGCGTAGTTACCTTATTAACCCTTTCTATATTAAAATATCATTGATGTGTAGTTACAATGTTAACCCTTTCTATAGTATAGCATCATTGGCGGGTAGTTGGCTCCTTAACTCTGTATATACCAAAGTATCATTGTCGTATATAGTTACCTTATTAACCCTTTCTATACTAAGTAC